>VZTO01023098.1:0-17634 GCA_013400615.1 Syrrhaptes paradoxus | reverse complement strand
TTTTCCCTTTTTAAAAATGAGGGCTACGTTTCCCCTTTTCCAGTCACTGCAGACTTCACCAGGCTGCCATGTCTCCTCAAATACGATGGATACTGACTTAACAACTTCATCTGCCAGTTCCCTCCAGACTCACAGATTCATCTCATCAGGTCCTGCTTGTGCACCTTCAGATTCCTTAGATGGTCTCAAACCTGATCTTCTCCTCCAGTGGGAGGCAGATAAACAAGTTTTACTTCACATATGAATACAAGGGGGTTTTGGTCCAATTTGTTCCCAGTGCATGTAAACAAAATAGTAGGCAAAAAAAAATTGGAAACATTTTATCTGTTTTTTCAAAGAGTTTGCTAAATTCCACTTGGGAAGATTCTAGGGAAGCTAAACAATGACTGGTTTGCAGGAAAAGTACTATATCAGTTTAAAAACAAGGTGAGGCATAGAAAAGGTATTCAAATTTCATCAAGGAAAAAAAAGTGAGGTTGCCTGACCTTTCATTTCTCTTACATCCAGTTTAATATATTCATATAAAACGATGGAGCAATGAGGTGGCAAAGTCTGTATATGACACAGCTGTTAACATTAACCAACTCAGGAAAATGCAGAAAAACCTAAGAAGATTAGAACAGATATACAGGGTCAGATTATAAATTAGCTTAGTCTGCTACCCTATTTCTGATAGCAAACATACAGTGAAAGAACATCCTATGAAGAAAGGCAAACATTAATACTTCCCCTGGTATATCCTTCTAGCTTCTAGCTATCTGAAGCAAAGACACTTCCCAAGACAGAAGATCTATCTGAGACTTTGTATTTAATAGATTCAGGGAATCTAATAAGTTAGATGTACAGCTTGATGGCAAATGAAATTCTATAAAGATAAATGCTAAGTAATGCATATTCCAGTAAATAATTTGATTTATACACATTACTGGGTTCTAAATTAACTGAAATCAAGCTGTGAAAAAATAATTAAAAAAATAAAAAACTAGTGCACCAATGTGAACCCTTTACTATTTGTCATTTGTGTATTAACTACTTATATTGCAGCAGAATCTCCAGACACTGACTGGGCCTCTACTGTGCTCATGCATTGTACAGAGCACAGTACTCTGTCTCCAGCCTGAAAGACCTTGCAATTCGAGTGTAACAGGAGACAGGCAGATGTGGGGGAACAAGGAAACAATGAGGCAATATTGATTGGAAGGATAAGCAGTGGTGTCAGATTAATTGACCTTTGCTCATTCTGCATTGGTGGTCAAAAAGGAAACAACATGTTAGCATGTATAATGCCATTACATGAATCAATGAGTTCTAATCTTCCCATCTCAAAAGGCTACAGTAAAAACAGAAGGAATTGAGAGCCAGATGACAGAAATGATTCAGCAAATGGGATTCAAAGGTTGGGAATAGTTAATTCAGATGGTGAAACACAATTTCAAGATGTGAAATGATAAAGCCATGTGTAATAGTGGCAAGCAAAGACAATGTCAAGTGGATGTTGCCAATTAACCTATAACAGACATAAATTAAAAAAAAAAGAAATGTATTTTTTCCTAGCACACTACATACTTAATTTATGGAATGAACTGTTACTGTCTGATGTCACTGTGACCAAGACTTCAGTTCTATTCAAACTGGAAATTCAGGTTAATCTGGGTAATGTATAATTGTGATGCTCTTCCTTTAATGGTATGCACATCATTATGCATCCAGATGTTGTCCAGCGACTTGCTCATGAAGAACAGGAAAGTATTTTCCTCATGGATAGTTTAGTCCATATATGCCCAGCACTGGGTGTTCTGACGCTGTCTCTGAAATGCTTAATGTTAGCTACCCACTGTGAAAAATAGGAGACCAGATTAGATTGGTCTGATCTAGAACAGCAAACGCTGTGACCTTTAATGAGAAACTCTGTTAAATATCAGAACCGAGATTATAATATATGCCTATAAATAATTGACAACATTTAGTTTTTAATGTGCATTTAGTTCTCAGTTCTGGCTCACCGCATGGGGACAGCTGCAGCAGGACTGACAGGAGCACTTCAGGGATGTCTCTCTTCCCTTCTCTAGTCCTCAGGAAGGAGGGAGAGGAAGGGAAAACAGCAACTCTGAGCTGACTTAAATACAAACAGTACCGCTAACTTAAACAATTAGAAACTGCACAATGAATAATTCAGTGTTTTGTCACTTCAGGGGCTTCCCATTCTGCCTTTGTAGTTCAGAATTCTTTCCCTCCCCCTTCTTGTTACGGAGAGATCCTAGCTGGAGAGGCTGACTCCAGGGACTGCCTACCTGCTTAACATGCAGGTGGCATCTCCCTGGGGTTTGCAGGAAGGCCCCAGCTGGACGCATGTTGACCATATGCATGTGGAACCTCTATGGTATACACGTCCTGGCCATTCTTATGCAACTGAAATATGTAAGAGGGGGTTTCCTATAAAAATGTTTTTTTTCTTTTTTATTCCCTGCATTGTTTGAGGAATGGGATGTAACATGAAAGTAAGGGGAAATTATGTTATCTGAGAATCCTGGAGTGCTAGTAATTTACAGCAAGGAGTTTTTGGTTTTGTTTTGTTTTTCTTTTTTCTCCAGCAGAGAAAACTGTTACTCAGTAACAACAAGGTCTGATTAAAGACAGGGAAAGTGAGTAAAAGATGAGTGGGCAGACAGGCACATACTATATGTACAACAATTTTCTAGCACTTATTTTGTGTGAGGAGCTGAAGACCTCTTCTTGTCCTTCAAACGAAATTGCAGGCATTCAATTATGTTTATATGTACAAACAAACAAATAGACAAACAAAAAACCTTCTGTGTAAAAACCCCTTCTCTGCTCTTGCTGCCACTGTCAATAGGAGCATTGCATTCCAGTGACAAAACACTGAGTGAAGAAAACCTGTACTGAAAGAAAAGCTTTAAAATAGGCTTCCAAGGACAACATATTGTTCCAGCTCAGAATAGAACAGTGTTTTTAAAAAGTCAGGGCTTGCAAGTCAGTGTATTTATAGCACCAAGATTTATTATTGTAGTGTTAGGATTTATATATGCAGCACTAAATATTAATTTATAAGGGAATAGTCAATACAGCCAGATGAGTGTTAGTATTTAAGGATTTTTTTCTGTTTTCTTTTTTTTTTTTCCATTTTACAGCAACTCATCACACTTTCTAGCACATGTTTTAGGAAAGTANATCAGGGCAGATAGATTTTCTTAGCATCTCTTCTGCAGTCCTGTCTTTCCAATGTGTCTCTTTAGCAAAGTGCTCAGGCCAAATACTGCAAAAAGTGGTTTGCTGAGTTATCTCAGAGCCATGGTTTCGTCAGCTAAAGCTATACTGCCCTTGATGAGAACTCCCAGATGAGAACTCCCAAACTCTCCACTGTGGTCATCCAGATCATAAACTTCATGCCATTAAATGCTAATCCAACAGGAAAATACTTGATTTTTATCAGAACTGTCCTTGATGTATCTGATTGCTTGTTGGTACAGTGCTGTCACGGGGTGGGAGTGGGCAGAAGCAACACAAGGGATGGAGCCAAACAGGGATTTCAGATCAGCTTCCAGCTTCAGGCAGCTGTATCCTCAGTTGTTTTCTTCTGTATTTCTCTCTTTCAGGACTTCACAGTTTTCCTAACATATCAAGTAAACGCAAAGGTACAGGATGATTGTTATTTGTAATCTCCAGTGATGCTGAGCCTTACTTTATCACTTGTTAAAAATCGTGACTATCAAAGTTTGAATTGTGGCATTTCAGCACTGTTTGGTAGGATGTCATGTACAGAAAATGGCTTTCAGGAGCCCTCACATATTTGGAAGGCTACTTGTAATGTGAAGCTGAATCAGCCAGACAGTAGAGAATAACATATGTCTCCAATGTTTCTTTACTGACAATTTTGTCAATTTTTTGTATTGCAACACTTCTGCAGATAAGGCTATAAGAGTAGGTTGTTCCGTGAACCACAGAACAGATGAAATTAGTCATTAGCTGTGACTACCCAAAGCTGTGCACATTTTTGTTTGCCAGTCAGTTTGCTTGGCTGACTGGCCAGTAGGTAAATGTGTTCTGCTGCCAAAACAAGATGTATAACAGATGAATTCTGCCTGTCTTTCCCTTCCTGGCATTCTCCTTCAACCAGCCAACATTCTCTGCGAAACTAGCAGGATTTTCACTATCTTTCAACTTCAACTTCTCTTTCAAATTCACTGAAAATTAATCAACGACACAAAATGTAGTAGTGTGGTCTGACAAACAAATGTACAAACAATTCAACTGTATGTACCTTGGGAAAACAATGTCAAAATACATATTAAAAATAAAAGGTTGCGAGGGTCTTTCTTCTAGCTGTAGTCGGATTCTATATTGCAGAGAATTGAAATATAGTGTGTATGTCAATCTTGACACACCTGAGCTGAAAGCAGTCCATCCAGATTTGAAAGGATGGCTCTTATCTTTTATGTCAGGGTCTTATCTCCATGTCTTTTTTGTCTGTACAGCCCTGTGGAGGTTCAACCACTCTCCCGTATATCTCCACTTTCTGGATCTTTCACTGCAGATCATGTAACTTTAGGCAATGGCAATATTATTATGTTATAACATGCTATTAATCAACATCAGAAAAATATTTCATAAATTAATTGCCTGAAATTATAAGTGCCATAAAAATCACAAGAGGAACTCCACATGAATAAAGACAATGCAGTTCATTTTCCTGCTTTGAAAGACTTTTATCCTCAGAAGCTTGTCCATTGCTTCCCATTCTGTCAGTTGACCTGATAAAAGATACTTCTTCCTACAAAGCTTTTCCTTCTCACATGCTTACAACTATTTTGGCTATAACGCTGCTGTGTGATGACTGACAATGCAGTCAGCTCCTCAGCTATTCTGCATTGTGTTGGGAAACAAGTTAGCTGGTTTCGTGAATTCTAAGCCTGGGTGTAGCTTAGGATAGTTTTTGGACCACTTTAAATTATTCTAAAGATGCAAATTTCACAAGAAAGCAGGTATTAAATTTTCACCTCTAACCTTAACATCTCCTCCCTCACTTTTCTCCCAAATATATTCCTTCCTATGTACGTATTTTCAAATTAGCAGCTTCATTCTCTTTTATATTGCATCTTACTCTTTGGATAGGTTGCTCATATGGAAGTGCTAAGCTCTCCTGTATGTCTGGTTGTCAGTATGCAAATTTTTAAACTATCTTTAAAATTCATTAATATTTTCTCATTGTCTCTCTTCATTCTCATCTGTATTTTTATATTTATATCTGTTCTCTTGACAGATTACCTTTTTTTCTCATGTTTGCATAGTGCACATACAATAGGCTTGGGGTCTGGCTATGATAAGGATTCCTGTATACTAGTTCAACATAGTGATAGTGGATACAGAAGGGTAGGATAAACCCTGTGTCTTAGTGGTGTTAGAGAATAGAAATAGAAATGGAAATGTTCATCAGTTTTATTTTTTTAATATATATATATATAAAATAAAATCAATCATAGAATATCTCAAGTTGGAAGGGATAAGGATCCATAAGGATCCATAAGGATTGAGTCCAACTCCCAACTTTGTGTGTATATATTTATATAGACACACACACACATACATGTGAGAGAAAAGAGTAGATAATGTCTTTCCCCTTTCCTTGAATTTGGTTACGGTGATTCTGATTTTTAATTCCAAAACTGTGTGAACAGGGTCAGCACCACTGACAGACAGCTGAGGGAAAGACACTGAGATCTCCACAGTAAAAATTATTTAGACAGAATGGCTGAAATAAGCATGTGCTTCATGAAGTTGTGGAGAAGAGAACAGAATGTTATGACTAGCACATTTCAACAATCCATTTTTAGAAATGCCAATTGATCTCAGTTGTGGAGAAAACAACATCCCCTCGCAGTGCCCAGACCCTAATCCTAAATTTGAAAGATGGCCATGGCTAGCAGCTGCCAATGTGTAGTAGGTGTGATGTCAAACACCTCAGAACTGTTTCTCATGCTGCATGTGGCTAGAGGAAACCACCACTGCAAGTTATACACCACGTGTGGAGAGAGTCCTGTACACAAAATATAGGCAGAGGTCTCACATTGCATGTTGTCTAGAATGCCTTTAATACAGACCTGGCATCCAGTGTATCATCACTTTCAGATTCTTTAAATGGTCCTGTCTCTCCACAGCTAAGATTGCCCAATTTTGGATCCTTGCTTGTCACATAAACTAAACAGCCCCCCACTGTCCTAATCACGTTAGCATCTCAATTTGGATATTTATCCTGTGACTAATGTGTTTGTCTGAAGTAATTTGGACAAGAGATCATTAGGTTCAGTAGTCCAGCCTTGTAATACTGTTATAGAGGGTAACAGAAATGAAAGGAATAAATTGTAATTTCTTATGTTCTTCATCTTTTTGACTGGTGTTCCATATGCTAGGTTTTGTTCTTACAAAATCTTATCAAGAAGCCTACCCAATAGTTTTAGGATATCTGTAAGAACGTCATGGTGACAATCACCATGAAAAATTTAATGGGGAAGGCTGGTCCCTAACATCTGTGATTGACAGAGAGACTTTTCTGACCAATCCTGTCCGTTAATGCATACTGGAAGATACAGGCTATCTGGTTGAACGTAAATAATTCTGTCCATCTAGAACTTTTCTGTATGAAGACTCATGTACTCAGAAATGCAAGGCAATCCAGACTTCATCCTCCTACTCCACTCTTGAGTGACATGGAAGGGTTTTGCAGAGATCGGCACTTCACTGTCTGTTTGGCAAGTAAGTTTAGTAGGTGCTAGATTCAAAACAAAACAAAAGAAAATGGCTTTAGTTAAAAGAAGTATTAGATCTATGGACCGTCTTGCCAAAGGATATTGTGGATGAAAACGTACTTTTTCTTTCAGGGGAGCTTGTACAAAAAGAAAAAAATATCCTTTGATGATTACTAACCAGACTAAATACGTCAAGTTTGACAGATCCCCATGAGCAGAAAGTAGTCAGATAAAGGAAAAAAAATAGGAAAATACTGTTATTTCCCTATTCTGGCACTTGGTAGCCTGTTCTTGCCCTCTTCTTTCGTTCTCCTGGCATAGGCTTAGGAGTGCTCTTGAGAAGAGGCTACTGGGTTAGGCAGACTCTTGATCTGAAGCAGTGCACCTGTTCTTGCCATCTTTAACTGCTTGATACTGCAAGCATCTGAATTCTGTAGGTACCTTCTAGTCTGGTGTGAAAGTTCATTAAGTGTACATATTTTTCCACAATGAAAGTTCAGAATTAGATAAGTCCCCAGCTCCTTCACAAAATCTGTTCTGCTTCAAGATTTCCAAATAAACCAGCTAATCAACACTTCTCATAGTGAGTAGGAACATTTGCTCAGACAAGAGGTGACCTGCTCTCCAGGCACCTCTGTTCTGCTTTGACATTCTTGAATGCTATCACACACTCATATATCCCTAAAGCAGTATATTTCCCTTTATGAGTGGAAAAGCTTGTTCAGATGCCAAAAATATTTCTGCCTAGATTGTAAAAAAAAAGTCCCTGTTTCCCACCTCTCACTGAGAAGTGGCACTGCCCTGGTTTGTTCAGGCTTTTCTCCTTGAGGCACTCTGTGTGTATCACAGAAACCTGAGGATTTCTGTTCCATTTCCTTCAAATTTTACAAGCAAGCCTACCCTGAGACCATGTATCACGACTACCAACCTCGCAGCTTTGGAATATTAACAAAGAAGCCCCACAGAGAGTGCTAACATCACATAACTGACTGAGGGGGTGCTCCTAAAGAGCAGTATAAGGAACTCCCTCACCACCAGACTCATGTGACTGGGAGTTTACTTTGGAAAACAGTTCTTCACACTACTTTTTTGGGGAAAGGGGAGGGAGAGAGGGATAAAGAACATAGCCTCAACTACGCTCTTCTCCGCTTTCAGTAGGAAAAGCTCAGCAGTATTCATACAGACTGTTCTTGTTTGGTCACTTGTCTGGATTGTTTGCCTGCGCTTGGATGAATTAAAGCATTTTCAGAAAAGTAATCCTGTCACATGAGAGGGCAATTAGACATTTCGTAATCCTATCACCCCTGTGCTGAAATTACCATGCCCAGTTAGCAATAACTCTGCTTCTAAGATCGGAGTGAGCAGCAGCACAGCATGAATTATTTAACTCAGTGCTGTGCTTCCTGTTTTCAACTCATGGGAGTAATACAGGCACCGCAGACAGTAATTATCCCCAGCATAGAGAAGAAACAGTTAATGGAACCTGCATTTTAAATCAATATTATTAATTCAAGGAAAGAGACAGCATGTACTATCTGACGCCTATGGAGTTTTGATCTGGGCTTGATGTCACGCTGAAGTAAGTGGTTGCCATGGAGATGTGAGCGTATGTCTGCGTATCCCTCCCTGCGAGTGAGCTGCAAGGAGTGTTTTCGGAGAGGAAGTGCCCATCTGTAGTCAATCGCTATTGTTCTTGCCGAGCCACATGCCGGCCTCGCTGCAGCCTGCCGAACTGCGTCACGACACAGTGGTGTCGCCCCTCTGAAAAAAGACTCCCTGTTGAACTAGATTTATCCACCCTGCCATTTTCACTGTCATTTGATTATCTGCTTGTATTTTCTGGCTGTGCTAATGCAGCCTCTTAGCGCTGTTATCACAGAATCCCTATGGCTTGATATCTCACAAAGCTGGAGGGATCTCCTTGTGTTTGCTTGCTTTCTTCGTTGCCCTCTCTGTTTCACCAAGGGAAAGCACTCGTACTATGCCAGCCTCTTTGCTTGTTTTCTTCCTTCTTAGATTCAGAAGACCTTGAAAACCTGAATGTGCTTTCTCCCCCTGTGCAAATTCATAGCAACCAAAAACCGTTTTTAATCGATGCTCATATTAAATCACCATTATTAATTGCCAGCTTATGTTTCTAGAACAAAGACTGGCAGTTTGGCACAGTCCACCATGATTACTGAATATATCTGTTTATTAACGAATTAAGGAATGGGCTAGTATGCCAGTGGCATATGAAACCAGGGCATTGCTATTAACTGGAAGATGTCAGACAAAATTACTTCTGCTGCCTGAAGACAATGTGATGAGACATCTTCCTGAATACCAGGTGGAGTTTGGGGGCTCATTTTCTTTTCCTCCTTAAGTACAATATTTAAAGTAATGTCTGATAAATTTCTGTCAGAGGTTCTGGGAAGTTGCTTTTTTGGATGCCATGCACAGAACGAATCAGCTATGATGGGAGCAAAAGATTTATTTTGCCATTTTTCCCTTTTTTAAAATTTTCTTTCCCCCTCATTTCTGGCTTCTCTTTCTCTACTTTGTTGACCTCTTATGTTAAGTAAAGGTACATTTGAGCTACGTAGGTTTCTCATTGAAAGAGGTGCAAGAGATTTTCAGAACAGTCAATACCTGTGTCCTCCTCTGCTATCATTCTCAGAAATGACTGAACCATTTGTTTCAGAAACATCAAAATGAATCAACTTTGAGCAAACACCTGGCATGGGAAACTGCAGAAAAACAATTAAAGTCAAGTAAATTCCAATAACAGGAAACATTCTGATCATCAGGAACGTGCCTGCCAGGGATTCTGGGTCCTTACCTATCCACGGAATATTGTCTAAATTCACTGCTGCCAGTGGTAGGTCAGTTACAGCTTGAGTACCCCCCAGCCTTGGTACAGGTGTAACATTCACACCTCAGCTT
This sequence comes from Syrrhaptes paradoxus, assembly GCA_013400615.1. Taxonomy (NCBI): domain Eukaryota; kingdom Metazoa; phylum Chordata; class Aves; order Pterocliformes; family Pteroclidae; genus Syrrhaptes; species Syrrhaptes paradoxus. The sequence continues at coordinate 7,948 of VZTO01023098.1, read as the reverse complement.
GTAGTGTATGCTAACTTTCCTAGTTACATGATAACTGCCATTTCATATTTGCAATCTGCCCTACTACTACAAAGAACACAAACATTTATTTAGTCCTAGATTGTGTGGCACAAGTAAGGTTGTTGAGGCAGCGTGATCATCACTGAAGGGATACACAAGAAAAGAATGATGACTCCCCCCTCCCCAACATGTTTTATTTCTCTCTCTTCCATTCCTGCTGGCATGTACACTGGCAACTCTGGGATCTCTGACCCTGAACTAAACTGCTGCAGGGTTGAGCAGACTTGGCAGGTACTTGGTGAAGCTGAACTGCTCTGCAAATCTTCTAATTTTACTGAATCTGTGAATTTTAAGAGAAGTTTCAAAGGAATGTTTCTGAACAGGTTTATTAGTTCTATGAGCAGCATGTTCTTACAGTTCGATTTCCAAAAGAATTGCTATATCATGTGATGTGAATTTGTAGTTGGGTACTTTGCTGTGTTGTGAGGGTTGACTGACTATTTTTGAGCTTTTGGGGCTGCTTGAGCTTTTTCACAAAGAGGCCAACCTCATCTACACAAATAAAGGCAATCTGCAAATAGAAAAGCAGTATATCTAAGTCAGGCAAGGAAACATAAACTTTCACTTGTGGAAGATAGAGGCAAGTTGGAGTCCTAGTCATGGAAAAAAAAGAATATTACTGTTTAGGTGAAAACCTCCAGTGCTTGGAAATCATGTAAAGTTTAACAAGAAAACAAACACTGGCTAGAGAGATGGGTGAACATAAACACATTTATATTTTAAAGTGTATTTAAACCATCCATCAGAAATGTGCTGAAATTGGCATATTCCCACAGAACATGTAAATGTCAGTGAATTTTCCTTTTGACAAAGCTTTCCATTAGAAAACATCTAGGCAGGTTTATTTTCTTCTGTACAAGGTCCTGAATTTTTCAACTGGTTGACTGAAAATCCTACCGTATCAGCTATAGGAGATCTTGAACTTTGTGGTTTTTAATGATTGCTCAGATGGACTAAAAGACATCTATGATTTCTGGTGTTTATTTGATCTCTAGCTTTAATGCAACCTGCCAAGGGGTGAAGTCAACTCCGGGTGGGCAATCCATGAATTATTTGGTAGCCAATGTGGCATTTTCGGTGAAGCAGGACATATGCAGGTGAAAGTCTTATGGGATTGTGGAAAATGATGTCTCATCCTCTAAATCTGAAAAATTTTGCACATGGTACTTGCTACACTTGAACAACATTCACTGATTTAAAATATATATGATGCTGGGGTAATGCTCACCTCTTCTACAACAGACGGATTATTTTCAGATGTAGGAAACTATTTTGTCTCTCCAGCCTGAATAATTTGTTTTTATTGCTCTCCCGTTCTACGAAACTACCACCGGGAAAGAGATGCAACTATTGAATACAACTGAATTTTTTCCTGTTTAATGTAGTCCATTATGCAGCAGAGATCTAAGGTTTTTCAGGACCTGAAGGAGTCTGTACAAATGCTGACAAACAATTATGTTGCTGTTGGTCACCAGTTACGAGGCACTGGGGTGTGAAGCTGCTTTCTGTTTGCTTTTTTAGAAATCTGACATTAGATTCTTTTAGTGTAATGCAAAACATTTGAATACCTTAGTGACCCTGTCCTATAAGTACTAGGACTTCTGATTTCAGAGAAGTTCTCTAATAAGAAAGCTCCCTGCCTTTGAGTAAAACTTTTATATTGCAATGTTTCTAAAATAATATATTGTGGTATTTCAATTAATGTAAGTACTTGAGATTTTGGAATGTGAGTAATTTGTTTATTTTATTTTATTTTATTTTTATTTTAGGAAGTCAAAAGTTTTGCAGACCTGGCCAACTCTTATAAATATAGCTAAGTTTTGAATCTTTGTTCTAAACTTAAAATGAGTGCAGNTTGGTACTTGCTACACTTGAACAACATTCACTGATTTAAAATATATATGTTTCTGGGGTAATGCTCACCTCTTCTACAATAGACAGATTATTTTCAGATGTAGGAAACTATTTTGTCTCTCCAGCCTGAATAATTTGTTTTTATTGCTCTCCCGTTCTACGAAACTACCACCGGGAAAGAGATGCAACTATTGAATACAACTGAATTTTTTCCTGTTTAATGTAGTCCATTATGCAGCAGAGATCTAAGGTTTTTCAGGACCTGAAGGAGTCTGTACAAATGCTGACAAACAATTATGTTGCTGTTGGTCACCAGTTACGAGGCACTGGGGTGTGAAGCTGCTTTCTGTTTGCTTTTTTAGAAATCTGACTTTAGATTCTTTTAGTGTAATGCAAAACATTTGAATACCTTAGTGATCCTGTCCTATAAGTACTAGGACTTCTGATTTCAGAGAAGTTCTCTAATAAGAAAGCTCCCTGCCTTTGAGTAAAACTTTTATATTGCAATGTTTCTAAAATAATATATTGTGGTATTTCAATTAATGTAAGTACTTGAGATTTTGGAATGTGAGTAATTTGTTTATTTTATTTTATTTTATTTTTATTTTAGGAAGTCAAAAGTTTTGCAGACCTGGCCAACTCTTATAAATATAGCTAAGTTTTGAATCTTTGTTCTAAACTTAAAATGAGTGCAGATTATAAATATGCAAATTTTTTTTATTCTTTTTTTTTTCCTTTTCATTCAGGTTCTTTGGCGTCTTTTCATTACATGCAAAAGGACATGTTCAACCTCTGTCAGCAGCCATGGCCTATTTTATGTTCTGAAAAATCTTGCCAGAATGGAACCCTCAAGCAACAAATAACCCAATTTATTTATGACAGTGCCAAAAAAACCTATTTCCAGGGTGTTCATAGGTCAAGAGCTCCACTGAAATAGAGAATGCCTTGAGGACTTACTGCGTTGTTTATTATTTACCGTGTATGTCTCAGTCATGCCCTGAGGCCACAATCAAAATCAAGGAAGTCGAGGGAGATTGAAAGAATGATGATCTTGCTTGCAGTTTGAGACCATCCTTATAACTTTGTGACTCTATGTCCTGTCACCCTTTTCCTCTAGGATGTTAGTTTACCCTTCAAACAGTTTTCTCTTTAAAAATCTCCTTCTGTTATCCTCCTGTTTCCATCTTTGCCTAACTGCTGTTTTAAGACCACTACTTACTCCAGTAAAAGAATGTTTAAAATGGATGCTTCATTATTTCTATTTTTAGATTCCTTCTTCTTTTACACACAGAGAAAATTGTATATGATAAGAATGAAGCATCTCAGCAACTTTCATTCTGATTTGACGCCCTCCAGTCATGTAATTAAATCATTCTGGGTGACCGAGACCTACCTATCTGCACTGAAAGGTTTTGCAGGGATACTGGAGAAGTCATGAGCAAAGCACTGAATGTGAGAGTATCAAGAAGGAGCTAGTGGCAGTGAACTCGCCTGGTTGTTTGTAGGAAAAGTAGGTTTTTCCATTTTTTTCAAACAGATACATAGAAATCACAGTACCTTTACTGTAGCTATTCAGTTCATTTGAAAAATAATTGATTTATAAGTAGTCAATATTTGCCAATGTTTGTGAGATATGATGGCAACTATCATATGATAGCTAGTCCAAACTTTTAAAATATTATTATATCTTACAATAAATACAGGATGGATTTTCCATTCTTGTTCTTATTGATGAATATGCCACAAAGAATAACATAACAAAAATATGCTTGTAAAATGTATATTGGAACAGAATATATGTGAAACTGTTCAGACCTCCAGAACTCACATTACAGTTTCCTCCTCTTGAAGAGGAAAGATGGGTCTGAAGGGAGAGTGGGATTAAGGGGAAAATTTAAAGTAATTTTATGAAGTTAAGAGAGTGACTAAGCAATAGGAATTAATCTATATTTGTTCTGGTTTGGGGATAAGTTTTGTAGGGGTTAATTAACTTCATGCTCTGTTCATTTCTGTGTGCACTCTGTGGAAATGACTGTCATCCTTTTTTTTTTTCTTCCTAGTGTAAAATATTATAATATAATCTCTTTCTGTCCACTAATTCAGACAGGGGCCCAATTGCTCATTATAGCAGGAATTCGTATTTCAGGAGACTGATTCTCTTGGAGTCTTTATGTGCTTACACTCAGTCAGGATAAGAAGGATGAAGCATGAGACCGCAGAGGGCTGAGATCAGCAGTGTTTTCAGCATCTGCATGCAATAACGTGATTTGACTGACTTGTATGGACCTGAGCCCAAAAACCACAGAAAGGATTTATTTAGGCCATATTGGCTTACATGTGGAAGATGTTCCTACTATAATAGTTATGCTGATTACAATATGCAATCCTTTTCATACAAGCAGATAGGCTTGTGTTCCTCTAGCCAGTTTCCATCCCACTGCTTGTAAAAGAGCTTGTACACCTTTAATAATTATATAAAGTTGGTTCAGAAAAATAGCCAAAATTCTATTCACCTATACTGTGTGGAGGTTTCGTTCACAAGTCTCTGAAGAGAGAGACAGAAAGGAATACAAAATGTACTTTATCTGCAGTACAATTCAGGTTACTACACAGAACCTCCTACTCACCACACTTCAGTGAGTCACGCCTGCTAAGCATAATGATTCCTCTTTTTTCGATATTCTCTGATACTAATTTTCTCATTTACAATTATAAATGTTACATTCATTTTTAAAAGTTGACAAAATCAGATTGCCAAAATATAAAATAATGTAAGTGGGTAATTTTAACTCATTCTCAAATCCATTTTTTTGATTGCTGTACATTACTGTAGCTAGTTTGCATTAAATTTGTACTATGTGTGCCCTGATAAAATATTGGGAAAGATGCTATTAACCATATTTGTCAAAGCTCTTTCTGTGTGATTAGGTATTATATTGCTAAATTTGAATAAAACATCGATCATAGTACTGTCAAATTACAATGCATCTTTTACTAAAATGTTGTCTGAGAAGGACTCCTCTTTACTTATACATTATTTTCATTTTTTTACCAGGTTTGGAGTTACATAATAGATTATTCCTGAACTTTTTGATGTACTATTCCTTCTTAGTATTTGAGGAAAAAGAGATTATGGTTTCACTTGAATGCTAAGATAAATTTCTGTGTTCTGAGCTGTATATGTATCTCACCATCGATAAGTTGCAGTGATGTACAGAGGTTTAGCTCTACAGGCCACCCCTCCCCACACTTCCATCAGCCAGAAGGAGTTGTTAGGTGATTTTTATGGTCTGGATAATTGTCCCCTTACAAAATAAGGTAAGGGATAAAGAAAGGCATTAGCATGCGAGCAGAAGGCAAAGTATTTTCTGTCTTACTTGAAGAAGGATAAAATTCTTTCTGTGTAAATAGATGTTTTGGCCTGTCGTGTCTGAGCAGTCTTCCTAAATACTACAGAACTTGCATTCAAAATATGACAACAGTCTCATAATAGAAGGCAATAGCTCTGCAACCTTGAAGATACTACATTATTTCACAGATCAATCATTTTTCGAAGAGCTCACGGGTCTGGCTATCACATACAACGAAATGGTGTTCGAAGGTGCCCAGGGTTTCTGTAACGAAACAGTAGCAACGAAGCCTGTCAGAGTTTTTCTGTACCTGTATTGTGAAGCCTCACAGGGAAACAGCCATCCTGAGATGTTTAAAGTTATACCACAAATGACGTTTAGGTACAGACTTGGCTAAAAATAATTTTAAAAGTTTATTTACATGGCCTTTTTCAGAAATGATGTGAACTTGCTCTGCCAAACCCCAGTTCAGAATGGTACAAACAAGTTCTGGGCTGAAGGGTCTGTGCTCAGTCTGCTGTGATAAGCCCTGTTGGGTGTACTGTGCCTTTTGGCTCAGAATTTATATACCTCCTGTCATGATGAAATGCAAGCAGAGCAAGCACAAGTCGAGGCAACAGACTGAGGATTTACAGTGCCTTATGCAAAACCAAGGCTCAAATGCACAAAAGTCCCTCAACCTGGAAGTCAGAGTCTGGGGGATAAGGGGGTTTCCCTTATTCACACAAATATGGGAGACAAATAATACAAGGCAAATGAGAGGAAAAAAAACATCACGATACTTCCTAAGGAGCACTTTGTAATAGCTTAACCTTTTTTTTGAAAGATAATTTGCACTCAGAGAAGACTCTCTGGATGAACCTACGTAACCTATAAATCAAGCACCATGTAATCTTATGCCTTTTCTGACAGTCTGTATGTTAGTGACATCCAATGTGCACTACTGCTTGTGTTCCCTAACAAGTCCATAGTCTTTTTTCTATTTCTGGTCTGCAAACACTTGTACTAGGGTGCTTAGATGTCTCTTCAACACAGGCCAAGTCAATATCAGTGATGATTCATTGTGAAATAATTCTAACACTCCTGGACACTCTCACCACCTTTGTCCACCTGAAAATTATTTCTTTTACTCTCAACAAGTTGTGTTATTGTTCACGGTACGCAGCAGAGTATCAGTTTTAGAAATGTGTTTCCATTCCAGAAGGATGAGTACCTATGTCTTTCTGTTGTCTGGAGAGGAAATTTAACAACTAGTGTAGATTAGAAGATGACTTTAATGTATTTAATGTAATTTCTTTCCTTGAGTATTCCAGATGTCTGCAAAGCTGTCAAGTACAATCGGTGACCAAAAGNAAGGTCCTTTCCAATCCAAACCATTCTGTAATTCTCTGATTCTATGATGAACACTAGTAGATGATATTACCATGTTCAGAAATATAATTTTCATTAGAGCTGCTGGCATAGTGATTGTCATCCCTGTCAGCCCAGATGTAAATTCGATGAGTTAATTCAGAATTTTATATGCATTAGTGGAGAATATATATTCTCTTTCAACATGGCAATTTTGGTTATAGTAATTATAGACTAAAAGGTGAAGTAGAGCAGTTGAATGATCAAGCAAATCAATATGATTTAAGACTAAAACTCCCTATCCTTAAACATGTTACCATTCTTGCTCAGAAGCATATCTTTGAAAGTCACTTCTAATTTAAGCAGACTGTTGAAGTTTGATGAATGTGCACATAAACACTGAGTGAAAGTAAAAAGTACAGGATAAACTTAACCGTTAGGGCACAGAAGGAAACAACGACCAGACCTTTTAAATTTTTATATCTATTTAAATGATTTGGATCTTGCCCTCCAGAAGTGTGTGTTTGCCTTCTCTGAAGAAAGGATATGTAAGATCTAAGCAGCTTTCTTGGTTCCTTGCTCTACGCAGCTGGTGTAGGATTGATGTACATGACTGGTAGCAGCAAATGAGTCCCAAAAGCAAAGGGGAAGTGGATTAAATTGTGGCTTCTTAATTTCTTTCCTAAGGCACTGATGGACAAATGCAGCCATATGATATTCCTTGCTGCAGTGCACTGACAAAAGCTAACTCCTAAAACATAACAGATTTATTTTTACAAACAGTATTTTGCCCTTTCCTAAGCACATTTGTCTGTAAGTTTGTCCGTGGCAGAATCAGCTGTGGTGTGTACAACAGCATTTGGTAAGGAGGTGTTTTTTTGACAGCCTATACAACAGCATTTCATAAAATACAGGTATAGGAATATGTTTTGTAATAATGTTAAACCTGTTAGAAGACTTTAATGAAACTAGAATATCAAGGGCAGTAGAAGAGCTGTGTTGTTCATGGATGTAAATTGTGCTAAAATTATCTCTGGATACAAACAACTTTCAAAAAATTTCCTATCACGCATATGCATACACAAATTACATTCTCCCATTACAACAGCTGTGAAGAAAAGTTTTTTTACTTTTCATTCTGAAATTTCTTAATCGTTTTGATCTCTTAGATCTACCTATGACAGCTTACCTTGCTTGTAACAGTTATGTTTTGCTTCTGCTTTGGAAACCCACTGAGGAATTTTTAAATGAAACAAAGAGCTGGTAGAATAAAATTCACCTCTGCAAAACAACACACTGACCCCTAATGTGGAACTAGAAAAATAATTACATTT
>VZTO01023097.1:3294-24109 GCA_013400615.1 Syrrhaptes paradoxus | reverse complement strand
AAACTACAGTTCACATGTCTGCCGCACACCTCAAACTCATTCAGTAATGGTGATAAACTCACCAATTCAAATCACAACATATAATTAAAAAACCCTCATCCGCTTTAGTTCCACTCAAGAGAAAACGGCAACCAAACATTCAGGGTAAGTTTACTTTCAGCTGTGAAATTTTGACACCACTGAATCAACAGTATATTTCTTCAAATAACTTCAGCAGAACTTGAATTTCAGACTGATAATTAAGGCATCATATAGCTAGCACACTGGAGAGGAATACTATCAGTTCCAAAACTATTTTTACTTTTACTATTCCACTCCTAGAATAACCTTATTTTTGTCATGAGGAGGGAAAACACAGTCCAGACCTTTCAATAAAAATCACAACTTTGCATTATATTGTTTTAAAATTAGACTATACATTTTCATTTTAAGAACATTTAGTAGGGCAATTTTTTAAATAAAGAAACTGATACCTAGAAGCCCCTCCCTTTAGAAAAAGCTGGGGAATAGCTCAGCAATAAAATGTGTTCCCATTCACTGTTCCAAGCATGCTAACAGTAAATAGTGTAAAATGCAGATATAAAAAGTGTGATTGTCTTACCGTTGTTTTTACACATTGGTTTTCCTTATGTAAATTATCTATTCAATCAAAATGTAATTTGGTACAGTGCTGTACATACAAGTCTAATTTTATAGTTACTAGAAACTCAAAAGAACATTTCAGTATTAAAGACAAACCAGATCTTTCAATAAACAGAGGATAAAATCCTGATCTTTTTCGTATTAGCATAGCTCCAGACCTATTCTAACTACTGGCTTACAAGAGAGAAAAATTGCTCAGACCAGTTGGTCAACAGGCTGAATGAGGCCAATGAAAATGATACTACTTACATGATCTTTTAAAAAGATTCACTATTACGGGCATTCCTTCACTCTAAATGGCATTCAGAAACCAGTCCCATAAACAGATAACCGAGAGTCACCCCCAAAACAACTTCAGAGATATGGTCATATCACAAAAACCTAACTGCTGAAAAACAGAAGCCTCAAACTGATTTTTCTGATGAATGGGTAGTTTAGAGAACAATGCAGCAGAATGTATTTCTTAACCTGTTCACACCTTATAAAGGCAGCACCTGGCAAGCACTCCCTTTTTGAAAATTGCTTCCAAAAATCCACACACATTACCACATATTTGTACAAGCTTTTAACTCATTGCTCTTCATTCTCCTTGTATTCAAACAGATCCAAAAGTTAAGCTCTCATGCAATTTCAAAATTTAATACATTGATAATACACTTCACCTAAAAAAAAATGTAAAAAAATGTTTTGCACAGATTTTTACAGTGCTGTACTATGAACTGTGTTACTGCATGCAGCTTAGTGCTTGACTCTTCCCAGTATTTTGTGCAGTGAAAAAACAAAGTGGCATGGATGGGAATTTTAACACACTTGACATTTTATTGATTCTCATTAATGCTACACTGACAATTTTTAGAACTGAGAAAGCAAGTGACTCATGCCAAATTTTAAGGTAGGTAGTACAAAAACTCCTTGCTAAAATGAGTAAATAAAATTAAACTCAGGATGGGAGAAAGAAGCATTTGAAAAGAGTACATTTCCTTTCCTCAAGTGCAAGAACATTTATACAGTGGAGGGAAAGGAGGGGGAGAGCAAAGTAAAAATTTATCTCAAACAGGAAAACAAGATATAAAAAGCACTTTCAGAAGCAGCATACACTGGATATTTGACATCCACGCTAAGATGGTTTTGTATACGCATGCAGTTACTCTATGAAGTATTTGGTTTAGTAGACTTGGAGAAGGGGGGCAAGAATTTCCACTCACGCAGAACCCCATACTGCTGCGCCTAAGACAGTAAAACCCAGATGGTAAATAAACTTGTTCCCCAGAGTAAATGTGTAGGGCCACAAACTCCAAAGAAACCATCCTCTGGTTCATTCAACCATAGTCAACCAAACTTTTACAGAGCTATCAGTGGCTGTCATGTGGTTTTATTTAGTTTGTTTTGTGCTACAGTGAGGTAGTTACTCATGTGACACTGGCACATACAACACTAAAACATTTAGCTTGATCACAATACTAAGATTACAAGAAAAATAGATTTAGGGATTTTTGTTTGCAGTTGTTCTGGATTTTGCTTTTTGACTAGACAACAGAAAGACACTTCAGTTTAGAGACAGTTTGTTTTTCTCTTGTGAATCTTTTTTTATTTTAATACTCCTCTTTAAAAATGTGATGCTATCCAGGACATTTTACTCCACTTTAATGTTGTAAAATGATCTGCATCGTGCTTTCAAAGAATATACATATTTTATTGTCAGGGCACATGAAAACACAACCAAACCTGCTTAAATGAGTAGGCGATAGAAATTTAGTCCAAAGTACTGCAGTCCACACTGTTCTCTGACCTCTCCCCTCTCCTTTTTTTCTTTTTAAAGAATACAATTTGCAAGAGAGTCAAAACAAAGCCCTCATAAGAGTTGGTAAAAAATGTATCTAAAAATCAGTACATATTCAGAACCAGAATTTTTATTCTTTGACTTTTTAAGCCACTTCTAAGCCAATGCATTAAAACTGAAAACTAGACTCCTCTGCTCCCTCACATAAAATGAGATCCTATTTCTGTGCATTTCTTAGGAGGAAAGATTCTCACACTGACCAAAATCTTAACAGTTAAAACATTATTAAAAAGTTATTTTGCTATTTAAAGTCAAAATGTAGTAGGTAAATAAGCCAGTGGTCATGACATAATGCTTACAATACAAAAAATGGACAAGTTTAATGAAATGCTCTCTGAATTAACAAAAAAAAGTAGGTAAAGAAGCTGGGAACACGCCTGCATACTGTCTGCTTGTCACATTAGCCAGGTAAGTTTTTTTACTCATGGTCTATATCCAACTTTTTAATAATTAAAAGTGTCCAAACCAAAAAGCTGCTACATAATAACAGTTTACTCTTTTTAGTTGTACGCGGATTGTTGCACAGCAAGTAAGCTTTCATACACTGCAGCCGTCTCATCACGTCAGTGAAGACACATTTGAAGTACCGTGAAACCAACTTCAACGTATGCCACTAGCACCCCCTGGTGGGCCCTCAGCTTTATGCTGGAGACCATGCTGGCTGTATTCTAAGCACTGTAAGGAGCCTTTTAACATTTACTAGAATAAGCTTTCTTACTCAGCTTAAATAGCATTATATATTTATTATTAAAAGATAAGTTGAAGGCCTGATCAAAACATTCAGATTTTCAATCTCTTAATTTTTATAGGAAAAGTGCCTTTCCGGTAATAGGTTAAAAAGTAGTCTCAGAATACTTACCTTATTATTTTAAATTTAAAGCTATTGCATACCTACAAAAATGCATAATACTAAAGATTACATTTAATAAACTACAGTTATTAATAGTTGTTTAAATATTTTACAATTTCATGTACCTGGATATAATGGCACATTTTTTAAAACTCCCAAGGTTCTTGGGTAATAAGCTTTCAATGAAAACCTTATAAAAACTATGTGCAAAAATCTAATGTATGTATAAAAAAAAAAAGATGTGTCAGGCTGCATGCTTCTAGGTTTGAAGATGGATGCAGCTTCCTGAGATTTTCATGAACCTTACCAACATTTCAGACTATTTTATTACATTGAACTGATTTCCCCACAAACAAATGCAACACTGGATTAATAACCTATAAAGAGAGAAAAAGTAACTTTATCCAACTTTGCATAACGTACTGTTCCTACAGTCTCCAAAACCCTGATTTACAACTTGAAGTCTTTCAAATAACATTTTAAGAAACAATATCAGTACAAAGAAGAGGCCAGTGCTAATACTTGGAAGAAAATTGTGGTCATTCTAAAAGCAACAGGTATGTCAATGTCAAAATGGGCCCAGATTTTCATATTCGGTCATAAAATGATGATCTGCCAAAATACAACTCCCTTCACAATCAGAATTTAGTAATAGTGGTTAACTCCTCTGACCCAACTTTTTACATATTAACTAGTAAATATACTCTGCATAAGATTGTGTCAACAAAATCTAGAGACTCCCACATAGGGCCGAAGAACAGAAGAGTCAAAGGATTATTCAGTGTTACTTATGAATGACCCAGGACATTAAAAGAAAATGAAATAAAATTATTAATATATTTGCTAGAAAATAATGTTACATTTAGAAGCTTGATTGGAATGCTACAAGCTAATTACATTGATAGATTTGGTGACTAAAAAGAAACTGAGGGGCAGGGAAGACTTAATTAAGTACAAGCTCAAAAGAAGATTGGGCTATTTCACAAAAGTGAAATCCATGGGGCCTTACTGAAAATACAGAAGTCACAACTAGATCTAGAAGAGCCCAAAACCAAAAATGGTTGAGAGCTACAAAAGTACTAGAGAAATAGCATGTGTGCATCTGATCTTACGCATCTCCCTACATAGCCCTTTCTGACAACTAGTGAAAACCACTTAGGGGAGGTCAAAGTAGCTCTTTGTATGAAACAGCAATAATCCTATTTACTTGCATTTTGACTTTAGTCTCACTCTTTCCTCTCCTGTCAAGCAGGACACTGCCCATGGCAGAAGCAACTTCGACAGCCCCTCCAACTCCTCACCAAGCTGCACATTTATTGCTGTCACGGACAGAGTTACCTGCCATTCCCAGGGTCTCACATTCATCTGTGTGAGCACTCCGGTCTCTGTACGTACAGCACGCTTCCTTCTGCCGGGGAGGTGATGAATACAGCTGACTGGAGACTGCAGTCCAGCACAGGCTAAGCGAGACACTGATTTATTCAGCCACACATGCTTTGCCACAGGAACAATAGGATACCAGGCTTGACAGGTTCTGGCTCTGACATAGCTAAGCCATTATTTTTTTTTCTTATGAGGAACATATGTCATGAAAGTGCAAGATAAAAAGGTTCTGGTATATACTTAATAATGTATTCAAAGAATAAAAAGCCTGAGAAGATTTTTAAAAGCCTGCTCATATTGACAGATGAGCTTAAATTCAAAATCTGGTCTTTCCCCCACCTCCAGCGAGGTAGTAGTATGGCAAAGGAAGATGTCAGGATCACAAAAAAAGATTATACTAGAAAACAATCCTTACTCAACAGAATCAAACCAAAGAACACACAATTCACCTGAGCTTTTAAATAATGTAAAGATATAGCTTTAAATTTTAACAACATATAGAACTCAGGAGATATTCCAGTATTAAATATATTTTACAATGACAAAATAGACTGTTTGGCAGGAAAGGAATTATCATTGAATTTCTCTTACTTCATTCAAAACTTGCAGTCACTAGATAGCACATAAGTTTTGCTTATACGAAAGTCTACCTTTCAAAATCAGTCACATTAGACAAGAAGTGTTACAGTCCTCTTTTGCAAAAATACTACAGAAAAGCTTATAGTGACTTATAGTGAAGCAATCTAATTAGATGGGGAGGAGGGAAGAGCAAGTTTTAAAGAACAGTTCCTGCTCAGAAGCTCCTAACCCACAAGAAGTTAAGCCTACAATTGTCTTCAGACAACACATCAAATGATGAGCAGCAATACAGACCCCACACTGTTGCTCAGCCACATTCTATAAGTTTCCATAGAAAATATTAAGTGAAATTCTGCTTGCAACTAGTGTTTTAAATCACAACAAAAAAGTTCGTAAGCATTTCTACCCACACAAGAATGAGTTTGGTCAGTATTTTCATAGTTTACCAGAAATTACACCATGCAAAGAACAAAGCAATTTTGTCCTGACCAACTCAATCTACTTTTTAAAGTAAAAATTTTTAAACTTTCAAATCAGAAACTGTCAGGCAACAAATTACAACACAAAACAACAAGTATGTATTTTCCATCACAAACCCTATTTTTGAAACAGCTTACTGACCCTACACCAGGGACAATAAATAAGCACCCTATAAAGCAGCTTCTGAAATGACAGAACTGCAAGGCAACCATACTTGCATTAAGGATTATTGCTCTCCTGTTCAGACATAAGTTATATTTAGCATCAGTCAAGCTGGTGGCTTTGCTGGTAGACCACACAAATCTTTAGAACCTGCTAAAGAGAAAAGAATTAGGCCTGGTTTTATCAGTATCTAGCAAGATAATCTAATCTAATCACAGTTTGTACCATTGCTTCAAATCATTGAAAGTGACCTACCTTAAAATAACATTGTCTTAGAACAATATTTGATTTTCCACTTTTCCAGTATGCTTATGCAGAACTAAACTTCACCACAGAATTTGACACTTTCAGATGAAAAACGAAATGCAAAATAAAAATTTAATGGTTTGAAATACCAAATTATATTCTTGCAACACCAGATAAAATGCAAGAATTCCTCACTGTCTGTTTTATAAGAAATTAAAAGGAAGAAATCAAAGCCAGTTTAATTAAAAAGACCTGCATCCAAATCTCAGAAGAAATGTATGACAACGACTGGAAATTTAATAAGCATATGAAAAAATGCAGTAATTGAAATAGTTGTCTTCAAGTATTACCCACTTCCCTGCAGACTGGGAAATACTAGGGCTAACAAAGCCCAACATTTTCAGCTTTCACTATTTTGGACTGTAAAAGAGGGCTCCGTGTTTATTTTACATTCTACAGCATTTTGCCTGTAATTAAACATAATAAAAGGATATTTCAAACATAAGGACACATGTTCTGAGCCACGCAACCTGATTGCCTATTTGTTAGCACAAAAACAGGTCTCAAGAACACAGAGGAAGCAATCATGACATGCGATTTAAAAGCTTCTTCTTTAAAAAAGTTAATACCTTGGAAAATGCAGCCCAGTTCTACTAACTTTCAGGCTGGGATGAATGCAGAAAACATATCCCACATAAAACATTTCACTGATTACAGAAGAGTTCAAAATTTTCTAATTTAAATTCCTCAGCTACTATCATTGTCCTCTCCAAGGAAAAGTGGTGTGAAATATTCTGCCATTAGAACAGTAAGACAACTGCTACTAGCAGCAGGATGAAATAGGTTTAAGAATTATTTCAAGATATAACCATGAGTTACCATGCTTCAATTTCTTCTGTATTAGATATAACTCTATTAACCCCTAAATCAAAAACTACTTACCGTACTAAGCTAATAAAACTAACTGTATAGCTACAGCCTGGAACCCTTTATTCATCTGTGTATGAACCATGCCCTCAGCACATCCCCGCAAAGGGAAGAATGATCAGATATCTGTCTTCATCTTGTCTGAAAATGATGACATTTCTCAGTAAGAAAAGGGTCCAAATGGCAGGTGTCAAAGAGCTTTAGCTTCACACGTGGTGCTAGGAGGCAGAAAAAACAACAGTAGCGTGTGGCCATGTCAGAGCTGCACAGAAGCTGCCGTACAAGTGCATATCTGAAAAGAGCAAACCTCATAGCCTGTTAAATCAATCTAGTGCCAGATGCTGTTATCAGAACAAAACTGGTGCTGCGGTTTCATCCCCAGAAGAAACACACGTCCCCATGTCTGCAGTGAAAAGTGAAAGACCTAGGGTGGCATGTCTCAAGACTGAAGGTGACAGTCACCTGTGACTGCCCCCACTGCTTTCATTGACAGTTTCAGAAAACAGGTCCTGTCATTGCTCATAAAGCAGCTGGAGTTGAAGCTCCTTTCTCCTCTTGCAGAGAGCTTCAAAATCTGAACTCCAGGTCCCAAATCTACTTCCAGGTTAACTGCTTTTTAGTTGGATGGTTAAGTCACTTATTTTTACTTCAATCACTGTAGTACAGTAGGAACCCTTGAGAGAATTTAGCTACTGTTCTTCACCCTGTTAGAGCAATGCGATGAAGAGAAATTGTAATGATATGGATGATGCTACAGAATATGTTATTACCTTATGTAAGAGCACAAGTTTAGAAAAAAACCCCACATTTTATGTGATTAGAAATATGAATTAATGATAATTAAATATATTCAAATTTGTTAAAAAGTTACCTATCTATAGCCAATTAATATTAATATCAGAACAAAGGAAAGACAGTAAAAAAAGCTTCAGGACTAACATGAAATGAAAATCCTAGAGTCCATGTTTAAAAATAAAATAGGCATGAAAAACTGTCTGGCCAAGACCACTCCTGCCAACACTCATGCAATTTTACAAAACTATATTATCCCAATGACTTCAGAAGAACAAACCATATATGCAATAGAGAAAAACATATCCAAACACTGACAAGATTTCACCTAACCTCTTTTTACCCAGAGGGAGGGGGGCACAAGGAGACAAAGAAACACAAACAGTTTTGGCAGCCATGCTTCAAAAAGAAGAGAAACACAAGGTCATGTTAAACAATCACATTTCACATGTTTATAGAGACTCTTGAAATTAATTTGCCTAGATGCATACATTAAAAACATGGCGCAGTCCAAAAAGAAGATGCTGCTGCTCCCTCGAAAGCCTAGCAAAATCATTCCACACTGAGGAAGTCAATGAGCAGCCTTACTTAGCTCCTGTCCCTCCCAGTCCTCAGAAGCTGTCCTGCCAGCAGCTCCTTCTCAGCTCAGCCAAGCAGTAACTCCTGCCATGATAGCACATGGGGAAAGCTGGTGTTATATACAGCCCATCTCCAGCCATGCAGAATCTTGCGAGAGGCAAGATCCATCATGGCTGCTTCTAGAAACAGCAGAGGCAAAGGATGAAACCCTGGAACTCAGCAGTTCATGTTCATACATAGTTATTCAAGTTGGAGCATTATAAAGTACCAAGAACAGAGGCTTTGTGAACAAATAAGAAATAAAAAGATTCCTGCCTATAAAGAAGCTAGCACAATCTGTACTTGGTGTTGTCACCAACAGTTTATATTTGGGGAAACTGATGTCTGCCCAAAGTCTGTCTAATTTTCAAACCTAACATCTGAGAGTCATGTTAACTCTCATGGAGACTTTGTCCCCAGAGTGGAGCATAACTGGACCAGACTACAACATATGGAGCAAAACGCCTCTTGGAGAATGGCACCTCCAGCAACTGTCATTTTCTTTAATGCTCACTCTGGGCAGCTGGGAGGCAGCCCGGCCAGAGCTACCACACAGCCTCCACAGCCTTGATTCATGCAAAATTCTGACCTGTAGCTTTGGCTCAAGTCAGGTTTTACTGTTTTTNGATTTCACCTAACCTCTTTTTACCCAGAGGGAGGGGGGCACAAGGAGACAAAGAAACACAAACAGTTTTGGCAGCCATGCTTCAAAAAGAAGAGAAACACAAGGTCATGTTAAACAATCACATTTCACATGTTTATAGAGACTCTTGAAATTAATTTGCCTAGATGCATACATTAAAAACATGGCGCAGTCCAAAAAGAAGATGCTGCTGCTCCCTCGAAAGCCTAGCAAAATCATTCCACACTGAGGAAGTCAATGAGCAGCCTTACTTAGCTCCTGTCCCTCCCAGTCCTCAGAAGCTGTCCTGCCAGCAGCTCCTTCTCAGCTCAGCCAAGCAGTAACTCCTGCCATGATAGCACATGGGGAAAGCTGGTGTTATATACAGCCCATCTCCAGCCATGCAGAATCTTGCGAGAGGCAAGATCCATCATGGCTGCTTCTAGAAACAGCAGAGGCAAAGGATGAAACCCTGGAACTCAGCAGTTCATGTTCATACATAGTTATTCAAGTTGGAGCATTATAAAGTACCAAGAACAGAGGCTTTGTGAACAAATAAGAAATAAAAAGATTCCTGCCTATAAAGAAGCTAGCACAATCTGTACTTGGTGTTGTCACCAACAGTTTATATTTGGGGAAACTGATGTCTGCCCAAAGTCTGTCTAATTTTCAAACCAAACATTTTCCTATTGCACACACTGTCCTACCCACCCCACCCTTCTGTGAGACGCAGGACATCCGAGACACAGATGATCCAGTAAGAAGATGATCCATCAGGTTCTCCAGTGAATACAGACCTCTAAACCAGTTTATTTGTCAGTGAGCTTCACAGAACATTCAGATTTAGTCAAATAAAAATTGAATCAAGAAGTGTCACATGCAGTCAGTCAGTTTGAAATTATCTAGAAAGGCTACAAGAACATGCTACTGATTTGCTATAATTGCTCTCAAGAATCATTTTTATCTGGTAGAATGGGCAACACAGATGCAGCAACTGTTGTGGCTGGAGCTGAGAGTCATGTTAACTCTCATGGAGACTTTGTCCCCAGAGTGGAGCATAACTGGACCAGACTACAACATATGGAGCAAAACGCCTCTTGGAGAATGGCACCTCCAGCAACTGTCATTTTCTTTAATGCTCACTCTGGGCAGCCCGGCCAGAGCTACCACACAGCCTCCACAGCCTTGATTCATGCAAAATTCTGACCTGTAGCTTTGGCTCAAGTCAGGTTTTACTGTTTTTACCCACCTTCCTACAATATCACTGATCTCAGTACTCCATCTCTCCTTAGCAACCTATGCTCTCCCCAGCACTGACCCACGAGAGAAGGCTGGAGCCAACTATATCCCTTCCATTAGGGTTGAGCAATGCAACACAGATAGACCCTCTGCATGGTGTGAGGGAATCGCACATCCTTTGCTGCTGCTCCTCACTGTTCCCTCTCCATCCATCTTAACATCTAGGCTGTATATCATATTAAATATTTTTAACCTAAAGACACTTCTCAGCACAGTTTACTGAACTCTGAAGTACCTAGATTTTCCACATAAAGAAACTCAAAATAAATTAATAATTCTAGAATCAGAATGAATGCTGTCAGGAAAAATTCTTTGAGGTATTAAATACTAAGGAAAAGTGTGACCACATCTTTCTAGGCATGTTGTTTCTTCTTACTTTACTTTGATTTGGAACTCATCTGAAAAAAAAAAAAAAGCTGTCTGCTTTAGTTCACAGAAGATACATTTGCCTCCTGCATTTATTCTCCAGCTCAACATACTCGAGATGAATGTTAAAGTAAATGGTGCTTCATGCAGACCTTATCAAAATTATATGCTACTATAAACAATAATTTCTGTAAACTTAATCATGACAGTACTCTTACAATTTTTAAAGTCCTAATTTGTTTTTCTTTTGCTTTATTTCATTTTTTTTAATACAGGAAAAACATTTCCTTTAACGTTTTCCTATACTCTACTTTATGACTACTCAAATCTGATGCTGATCAAGAAGCAAACTATTTCCACCAAGGAAATAGTTTTTCTTCATTGGAAAAAAGGTTGTAAAATTGATGTACTAGTTTAGTGTTTCCAGCAAAATCTATTAATCCCCTATGAAGGAACTGCAGCATTACAGTATAAGAAGGGATTATAGAAGACGGGAAAAAAAACCAAGAAAGTTAAGGAGCAGGTTACTTCAGAAAAAGTTAACATTTTACATGCAAAACTAAAAAAAGGGTCCTTTGATGTCTTCTCTGGTGCTCCTCATTGTCATAGTTTTAAATATTATTATTTTACTGATATCATATGCAACTGCTGGACATCTATAAGAAGAGATGCTAATCTGAATCAAATATTTCTCCAAATGAAAGTGGGCTAAATATTAGGTGTATTATTGTTTTTCCTTTAGTAATTTAAAACACCTCATACTGTATTACAAACAGAGGTATATACCAACCTTAGTGGTAAAAAAACAAAACCAAAACCAAACCAACTACCAAATCCCCACAAAATTGAAATGGATTAATGAATTGTATGCTGTTACAGGAGAAAATTCCTTCAGTAAGACTCCAACCAAACAGGGGAAAAACCTGACAAAAATAAATATCTGTAATAGAAATAGTGAAATAGAAATAGTGTTAGGTAATGCTATATTTGTTTTCTCCCTTCTCTTAAAAGGGAATAATTTGTTCCCTCAGGTTGTGACAGATCCACACTGGAGACTTTCCATGAGTAATATCACTAGAACTGGCATAAACATATGCTGAAAGACCACTTCATTTAAAACACATTTTTTTAAAGTGTTTGCAACTGGATGAAACATTATTCTGCTAGACTGAAATTTCTTCTGCTTCATTTGTAACCAATTGCTTTTAGACTTGAACACCCCCAACTATAAAGTAATCTTTTTTTAAATTATCCAAATGTGAAAGTGTAGGATAATATGGCTTTCTAATTTTTGAAGAGATAACCTCACATCCAATCATGAATACACAGCTAAATTGTTTTATGTCCCAGTTTTTACACCACAATTTTCAAATTGATTCCCCAGTCTTTGGTATGTTACACAGTACTTAGATAACCACCTGTAGTTCTAGCAATAAAATAACTTGCAATAGAGTAAGGGGTCATTAACACACTTATACATCTAATTACTCATGAGTCCAACAACAAATATTTTACATTAAAAAATTATAAAGAGAAAGTTTCTTAGAAACATTTGACAAGTTGTGGGTCACAGATAACAAAACTGTAAGCCAACAAAAAGTACGAACGAACAACAGTTCGGCTCATCCTTATCAAATACAACTATCTTGTTTTCTCTAACAGATGACAAAGTTTGCACCAGTTTTTCCTTGGAAGAAAAAAAAATAAATCTATCAACAGTTCAACTTCCACCCAAAACCAAAGCTCTGTTTTCTCTCCTCATCACATACGTTACTACAAAATGAGAGCAAGGTATTTCACGGCTTTCCTGCCAATTCATATGTGGGCAGCAAGAAAGAAAGGTACACTGGAACTTAATTGAAGAGTCTTCTGGATAGGATTACACAGAAAGTGCAGGCAATCAGAATCTACACCTGCGAACACTGGCAGAGTCTATAGTTACCCAATCATGTGAGCAATAGGCATCTACTCCACACCTACTTCTCTGGATCAGTCACTAGATTCTTATGTCTGGATCCTGCAAGACAAGCCAGCAACGAAGAGTGAGGGTCTTGGAATGATTCTTTTAGCTTCTGGGAACTGCTGAACAACAGAGAATCACAGCAGCTGAAAGGCACCTGTGGAGATCGGTTGGTCTAACACCCTCGCTCAAAGCAGAGTCAAGCAAAACAAGTTGCTCAGGGTTGTGTCCAGCCAGGGTTCAAATATTTCCATGAACGGAGACTCCAAAACCTGCTACATATTAACAGGAACACTTGGATCCTCTGTAGCTGAGGACTAAGGTTTTGATAATATTAAACTGAGGTTCAGAGGTTTTTTCAATGGCAGTTTAAAAACTCAGCACCACATACACATTTTGGAAAAGTATATATCTGCTCCAGAATACTGTCTGAGAAACAAATGGAGATTTAAAAAGTCAACACTGTTTCAAACAGTGCTCAACAAACCTCACTAAACAATCCTACCTTCCTCAAATGCTATAAGCAAAAGGAAAGCCTGAAATTGTTTGGAAATGAAATGAAATGAATGGTAAACTGCAGTAACAGAGTAGGCCCACTTCATTTCAAGTGTCCAACGTTAAACCACTAGGACTATTCTCGCAGCTGATAACTAGCAGCTGTTACTTAGAAAAACCCCAAAACCCAACAATTTGAAGATCAGGGCTACAGAAGAAGAGACATCACGATATTAAAACAATAATTGTCCCTCTGAGAATGAGAGTTTATCTGATAGAGGCTCCATGGCAGCACAGAGCCCAGAGGCATGCTGGCTGCTGCAGATGGCTCCTACAGGGGCTTATGGAGAACATATGCCAGGGTGGGATATGCAGCACCCTTTAATAGGGCAGAGCATCTTCTGCCCCCGGGCACACACTCCGCTCTGCTGGCTAGTGCGGAAGGTGGCAGAGCCAAGACTTGTCCTCAGCCTGCCCCAGGTAGACAGGCTGGTACTATCGCTGCCGTCAGCAGCTCTGTGGCCCTGAGCCAGAGCAGCACAAAGCTCACACACGCCAACATCATGTGCGGCAACATGACCGAGATCGGTACAGGACCATTCCGGGGCTTTTACTGGGCAGGTTGATAGGAGGCTGAGAGCATTTCTTACATCCAAGTCTAAGCATACACAAAAGTTTAACTAATTCAGATCCATATTCTAGTAAGGAAACATAGATGTAGATTTCAATATTAAGTGTCTAACTGCCACTTTCCTGCATTTTTTTGCTACTAATTTATGCATTGTAGAAAGGAGAATCTAATCCTAAAAAAAGCCTTGTAAATACTTCTAACATACTAATTTGAAAACTAGCCAAAGACAGGTATGTACAGAATTCAGTTAGAGAAGTGGAAACATTTCCTTAGAAAATATAAATAAAACCTTAAAATTACTAATACCACAAACTAGAATGTCCTGGATTTGTATTTAATCAAACTGTGAGAGCCAGAACAAACACATTTCATAAACTCCAAATCTTAGCTTCCTCTGAAGTTCATAAAGGCTCACAACTTTATTACAATCACAAGCACCATGTGATTTATGCAATTCAATTATATCAACCTTGGCACAATAGAGAAGAAATCCAAAATGTTTATTTTGTCATTAAATCCAATGGAAACTAACTGACAAATGTTTTATAAATAAGGAGTAGACATGAACTTAAACCATACCCATTTATTCCATTAAAAGTTCGAAATTAGACCTGGTTTAATCATTAAAAGCTCCAACTTGTACTGAGTGCAAAAACTGGTATTTCAGATGACCCAAAGACAATCTGCATACAGCGTCTCCCCCAAAGTTCACTGTACTAATTATAAATCTTAGTTTATCACAACCTACCATTAAACACAGATTATCCTGGCTTCATAATGCTGGTATTTAAGGTTGACCAAAGAGTAATCACCTTTGCACTTCCTGCATTGCATATCAGGTACAATATATTTACACAAATCATTATAATCAACATTTAATCTGTATCTTTGCTTTATAAAAAGCTGGAAGAAATTTCCACAGACCATAAAACTGAAGAGAATCTGCTCTGAATTAGATGGAAAGGAATAGGAATTAGAAGGAAAACAGTTTTTCCTTCTCACTTAGCACCAGAATAACCCCTTTATTCAAAATCCTGTCTCTATCAGAAAACATTACACCTGCTAATGTCAGAAGTCCAGTAACCTACAACCTTCTGTAACCGCTTTATTAAAAAGAAGCCAGCAAAAGGAAAAAAATCCCCTAATTTGCTCAGCTAACAATGATCAGCAACATGGCCTTTCCAGTGAGTGATCTTCTCTGGAAACACCAAGAGGTCATTAGGCAGTTTCCCTAAGGGGAAAGCTACAACTGAGGAGGCACCAAGAGGCTGTGGACAAGCAGGTAAAAGAGACAGCAGGATGCCAGCAGAGCCAGCTAGGGCCCACAGGAGCAGGGGAAAACATGAGGAATAAAGAAGAGGACAGCCTTAAGCATTCCTTTAAAAGGAATTAAGCATTCCTTTAAAAATCTTTTTTTTGTTGTTAGCTGAAGAAATGAGATATATTAAAAGGGTACTATATCATTATTTTAAAATGATTTCATTTTAAAACATTCAAATTGACAATGTCTCTTTCTATTTAGTCTTACAGCAGAAGAGTAAAGTTAATGTTTCCTTCAGCAAAGAGATAATCACTGAGAAGTAACACAGGAATATCCAGTTTGATTTACTTAAAAATGACAAACTAACTACTAGAAAATAACTTTAATAAAAAAATGACAAAGTAACTTTGAGCTGTGATTTTACACTACAAGGAAAAATAGACCAGGAACAAGTAATAAATGCATCACTGACTTTACTGAAAGCCCACTTCCAAAGTATATCTACAGTAAAACATCATAACGCTGACAAGAGAATCACCCATGGAAGAAGCATGACTAAACTGTTTCCCTGAAACATTTATGTCAAATTCAAATGTCAAAATGTATTTTATCCAAATGTTAGTTCTAGTTCAACCCAACAAAAGAACTGAACAGGCAGTAGTAGGCATGTTGCCTTAGCTGCCAAAGATATTTAACAAAATATAAAAAATAATTAGGTTTGAGAGAGAAGTTTTATGTGAAAAAACAACTTCATATTAGCAATAACTACAACTGCATACATATAGACATTTTTCAGCCACCTCCAGGTTTTTTATTTAGAAAGCTCCACAAACAACTGAACTGTCTGGAGAATATTTACTATTATAAAAAATAACCTGATACAATTAGAAACTGTGATATTACTTGCAGTTGCAAACAGGATTAAAGAGAAAACATTATTTCTATGTGAGCAACAAGTAAGTTTCCTTTCAGGAGTGTTGGGTGTTTGAAGGAAAGGAAAATCATGTACACAACTGCTGGATGGACATTATTATATTTACAACTGTACGTGAAGCCACCAAAGCAACACAAATCTCAGGAAAATCAGCACCACTCTCCCCTCTCTGTGCTTTCGCCTCCAGCTGCCCATCATTCCCAGTCACTGCTGGGAGGGCCTGATACTGAAGAAGGTGCTTCACATAGCTTGAGCTTTTTGCTGTCTCCTTTCAGGCACTCTCTTGCATCCGTATCACCCACCACAACAAATGGATAATTTCTCCTTCCCTCCACTTTCTCATCATTGACAAAACCGCTGGGATCCAGTTATAGAAAGGAATTATCCTCAATGGGCACCTTCAGTTTACAATCGCCTGACACTGCAGTCATCTAAATCTAATCCCTTTTCAAGCTGAAATAACCTACTCAAAGGCCCCTTGAGACACAGAGCACGTGTATATTCTCTGGCTCTCATGCCCTGAAAACACCAGAAGTATGCTGAAGTATCTTCTGTTGCTGTGGCTTCTTTCATTGTCATTCAGGAGGCGTTTAAGACAGCCATATACTTTCTTGACAAGAAAAGTTAAATGAGTCCAGGCCAAGCATAGCCCTCAGTTTCAGTACCACGCAAAATTACTCCAAGTAAAGGGGCAACATGGGTAGTGCTCCCTCCTGCACTGCCAACAGCCTCTGAAAGCCTGAAGCCTGAAATCAGCAATAAAAATGACAATTTTATGTACTGCAGTGGAAAAGAGCCCTTGCTTCACTGACAGACACGCATTTGCTTTTCAGTCCTGGAAGATTCTCAGGCATAAAGACACCTAGTAGTCATCAACATTTAATTTTCAAATTTCCCTAAAATCCAAGCCATTTTGTGTTTGTTTTGTTTTTTTAAAAAAACAGGTTTGTAATAGTCACTCTCCTGGTACCAGGGGAATTGTGAGCAGCTGTACAAGTGGCGATTTCCTGAGGTTTACTATTCAAAACAAACCTGAGTATATTTTCAGAGGGAGACTTATACCCAAACTTTGGATCTGCCCACAAACTGTAATTTTTACCAGATTTGAACAGAATAAACTTCTTCCCAATAATGGACAGCATTTGTCCATATGCTCAGTCCTTCATTTTCTTAAACATTTCTAATTATTATTTAGAAATACACGCAACCCACACATATACTCTGTTACA
Organism: Syrrhaptes paradoxus; assembly: GCA_013400615.1. Classification (NCBI taxonomy): domain Eukaryota; kingdom Metazoa; phylum Chordata; class Aves; order Pterocliformes; family Pteroclidae; genus Syrrhaptes; species Syrrhaptes paradoxus. Next base: position 6,793 of record VZTO01023097.1, on the reverse strand, counting down.
GAAAACTAAGATGAAGAATTTCATCCCAAAAGTAACTCTAACAATTGAAAGCCACTAAAATTAAGTTATCTAGTATAGAGTGTTAGACAACCTAATTTAATCTAACCACCTCACCTAAGCTTGTTATCAGCATCAATGACAATAGCACAGTTTAAGTTCAAATAAAAAAAAAATCTCTAGATCACATCTCACAACAATAAAGGAAGCCAGTAAGAGCTGAAACGCAGAACACCAAATGTGGTTTCACAAATGAATAGGTATGAAGTTTGGCAGAATCTCAACTTAAGTAAAAACATATTACTGGCAACCTCACACAAATGGAAAAACACTTATTTCTCCATTAGGTTCCTACAGAATGTCTACTTGAAGACAAAACACTATCCAAATATACAACCAGGTCAGACTGTGCAATAATACTGTCTTATTACCTCACAAACCAGAAAATGCATCTTGTATTTATACAATTTTAATCTGGATGCTCTCAGTGTTAATCACACTTTATATTTGGATGCTTCCACTTAAAATAACTCCTGAAACGATTCCACAATTGCTGTTGTAGCTTTTTTACATAGTGAAGAGCCTAAATAAATTTTCCCAATTTTTACTAGTAAAAATTTACCCATTGTCACAGCTATTCCATGACAAAATCATTTAAAACACACAAGCATGTTTCAGATGTCACTTAAATATGAAGAGAATAACAGATCCAAATACCACAAGCATAACCTATTTTAGAAAGGCAATATTAACACAAATCATAAATAAATATTTTAATGGTTTAAATGTTCACTCACTTCTCAGTATCAAAAATTTTGTTAGCACAAAAACCTCCACTAGTGTGGAGTCATGCCATTTAATCTCATGTAATAGGTAAAAGCTAGCAGAGTAAAATGCAGGCACACGGGTAACAAAAAGCACACTGCAAGTTTCTGTCATCAAAGTTCTGCAAATACAAATGAGAGGGAAGATTTCCTAAGTGCAATTTCACCTGTTTTAAAGATTAAGTTTATGGGTCTTCTACTTTGTTATTTTGAGGTCCAAACCCAGTGGCTTTCAACCTGTGGTTCACAGGCTTCTTCCAAGCTGTTCCCAAAGGACACAGAAGAAACCAGCTCAGTGCCAGTAGGCTTACGGTCTCTGAAGTGAATTCTACACTGTCATCAGTAAATTTTCAACAGTCTGCAAATCAAAAATAAGTTTTATCATCATTCAGCTTAGTCACTATCTAACCTCTCTCAGCTTCTGTTTGAACAGGTAACATCTAAATCTGATTACATTCCATTTCCACTATGAGAGAAATGGAGCTGACCACATGCGACATTACTTTAAAGAAAAACTGGCCACCTAAAACTACAGAGACACTGAACCATACATGCTAATTCTGGAAGCTCTTAAAACAGTGCTGCTGCAGCAGCTTGCCTGAAAGCCTAAGCTCTCCTGGTTTGAGATCAGTATCAATCCCAAATTTGGAACATTTAATGCTCACATCATTAAGCCTTCACAATTCTAGCTGCATGGGGAGCATAGCATGATTCCTTTTCTTCATGTGGCGTCTCACAGTACCTGACCAAAACCTAACCTTCTAAGCCTTATGATGAGTAGACAGCATTTTAAAACACACTATGGAATTACATGAAACAAACATACTTAAGCTCACTTCAGCTAAAAAAAGAATAAAAAATGAAAAGACTCATAGTTGCAGCCGTTGAGAGTGTGTCTCCATTGCTCACTGTGAGAAGCAGTAATATGTCATTAGGTTACTGAAGTCCAAACTTCAGTTTTAAGCTTAGGCTGTACATCATTCATTCAGGCTCACAACTACTGGAGGAAACAGAAGAGGAAAGGGAACTCTTCTCTTGACACATCCTGCTGCATTGAAAAGACAAGGAAGGCACAGCTCAGATGAGCTCAAAGCTGTACAAAGTTCCCATAGACAGTACTTCAGCACCTCTATCTAGAGGGAGTACCTTCAAAGTGCCCTGCCTCCTCCTTATTCCCCAAGCGTGCCCTTGTTTTTTCTGCACCACTTCCTCCACCCGCTACCTAGTTCTTCATGCTTCTTGCATTCCCTCAAGCCATCTCTAGACCTTGGCCACCACTCAGACACCTCTTACCAAAAGGCTCCTTGCCTTCTCCTGCCAAGAAGTACAAGATGGCACGCACAGTGCAGAGACCTGCACTCAATCTTTCAGACGTAGACAAGGACTTGAAAACTACATCCATTGATATCTCCACAGATACAAACATCACACAAGTGACCCAACAACCATTGCAAGGAAGAATGGTTTAGTGACCCTTCAGAGAAAGAAGGATGTCAGACTGAATAAGAACACTGATTCTGAGACTAGAGGATATGCTATAATATTGCTTCATGTTATGTTTGTCCTGCTAAATAAGATTTTCTTGGAAATCTTCCTTTGAAATTAAACTGATAAGAACCTTGTGGTGTTGACCAAATGGCACAGAAAAATTTTAAATACTGTAAACACATTAGACAATAATATAAATCATTTAAGTCTGAACTAAAAAAAGCTTATTTTCAGTCTGTTAGGTACCTACCTCCTAAGAATTACCAGACACTCAAAAGAACTAGTGTTGTTTCACTGTAGCAATCTAGCACATTTAAGATCTGGTCATTCATTTTTCTTTACCCTTCTTAATTTCTGAGCTTTGGGATTGGCCTTGAAAATGAGACTTCAGGCCACAGTAATTTTCCTCACCATCATGCTCTTAAGAAAGAAGACTGCACTGGAAATGCTGACCAGCACACAATGTTAAGTAAAAAAAAATAGTATTTTAAAGCCTTCTACTACTGATTCAAACACCTCCAAAATAAAAACCCCTTCACACAGTATAGTTCTAGCAGTTCTATGCTGAACATAAAAATCACTTCTACACATTCCATAAAAATAAGATTTTGTTTTAAGTAAGCTTTAGAATTGAAACTCCCAGTCTTGCTCTATGAATATACCCCATGCAATACACACAACTCCAAAGCTGCTTCCACAGGACCTGATGGGCACACTGTGCAGAAACAGTAGCGCTTGCTCATTGCATATCCTTTAATAACCTTTTACCTCTCCAAAGGGTTCTTGTTTTGTGTTTATGAATATTTTTTTATGGTTCTCCCTCTTCACCTGACTTCTGTTGTACTGCAATACCAGATGTCTTCTAGCTGATTATGTTAAAAAACGATGTTTTATTTATCTGAAAGTAACAAAGATCTACAAGGAAACAGTTTATGTACAAATTACTGCTCAGTGGCGAACATAAAGTAAAATTGAAAATAGAGAAATCATTTCACAATCCTAAATGTAAGAAATTACTTCTCTGTTAAAAAACAAAGGGGGAGGAGAGAAATTCTCTGTTAAAAACACATTTATTATCTGGTTTGCAAGAGTATGAGATCATTACATTTCTAATTGCAGAGTACGCAAAGTTGCCCTCAAACATATTGTCACATGCTTAATGGCTTTTCATCCTAAAATGTTTCCTTATC
>VZTO01023095.1:507-13874 GCA_013400615.1 Syrrhaptes paradoxus | reverse complement strand
GATTCTGTGATTCTGAAATTGCTGTGCGCTACATACGTATACTTATGTTACAATCTAATATAGTGTAATATATATATGATCTCTTCTGGCAAAATATTGGTAATAATTTTTTGAACTAACTTTAAATTTGAAAACAAGATAACGTTAGTAATTTTATTTTTATTGAGTGACTTTTTTTTAACCTGCTCTAGTCAATTCTTTCTTTTAGGAGAATGAAGTGGGTTCCTGACCCACTGGAGTCTATGGGGTTCTGCCTTTCCCTCTGTTCTTGCTCTGCAGATTGCCATTGGTGGCTAAATTTTCTTTCTAAATCTTTCTGTGCCCAAGTGCGGGCTCTTTTCACTGAGAGGTAGCACTTCCCCAATGCTTCCCCAATACATTCCAGGGATAGAGCAGTGATCACTCCCTCTCAGACCTATATCCCTGTGTGGTTATGCATCTCTATCTGAACTAAGGATGCACAAGCTGTAGGCATGGGGTATCTTCAGGAATGGAGTGGGAGGAAGAGTCATCTTGTTATCTCTGCCGTGAGGCAATTTTATTGCACCATTAACTGAAAGAATATTCTTTTCTTCTCACCTCGTTTGACTGACAGAGATGTCTCCAGATAAGCTGTGTTTCTATCAAAACTCTTCCTTTTCAAACATCTCACAGATTTTCAGTTCTCAAAGAGATTTTGTCATGCTTCCCCGCCAGCTCCTAATCCACATTTATTGGCTGTCCAGGACTGAGTATATCAGGAATTGAAAAGGGTAACCTAGAGCTCAGGAAGGTGTATTCAGGGGTGAGCCAAGTTGTGCACCACCTGAACACAAGCTGTAGCAGATTTTCACCTTCTGCAGCCCAAGTAAAGAAAGTGTCCCACAGAGTACATGGTGTGGTGGTGTGCTCCCTTCCAACCCTTTCTGCTTAAGCACTAACCACCAGTGGTGGTTGTGATGGCTGCATCCAGCGTAAGTTGGACTCTGGGAGACAGATAACAACACAATAGCCAAGGGTTATCTTGTGCAATAACTCAGACAACTTGCTCAACGGCTGAGGGCTAGCTGAACATGTGCCAACCGAAATATGGCTGGTATGCAAATATGACGAGTCAATCGTTTTACTCCATAAGCAGTGGACAACCTAGAGTCTGTTGAGCAGTTCTGCAGGGCATTGGGCTGCATGTCAGAATCTCCCCTGGAGCAGGGATTCTTCTCAGGGTTACTCCTCAACGCTGAGAGAATCCTTATTGTGTCACATACTTATAAGTGAATTGGGAATAAGCACACTGAACGTTCATAATCTTAGCCAAGTGATATAAAGACTGATTGTGCACACATAATTCTTTAGACATAAACCATTGACCAAGTCTGGCACTAAGTCTGGACCCAGCCGCACCTAGACTCCTTTCTGAGATGGAGTTTAGAACACAAGGTGGTCCTCTCTGAACCTCGTGACTCACAGGAGGGTCTCTCTAACAGTTTTATCTGACCCTGTCCTCTGTACAGTAAATAAGCAAGTGTACTTTGCCATCGAATGCTAAACTACTGTAGCATTTACCACTGAACTTTCTTAACTCGCTGTTTTGCATCAATAAAGTATATTGCTGCTTCTGTCTTGCGAGTGGCGAGTGAAGTGCATCTCTCTCTCTCTGTGACACACAGGGCACCAGCCCTTGTTACAGCAAGAACTTCTACCTCTGTTGCCTTCTTTCACCATGAAAATATTTGGCCAGAAAACCTTCTTTTAGGGAGATTTAACACATTACTGTGTGCGTGCTGGTTCCTCCACAGCTGAAGAAGCCCGAAATCGCTGCCCCTTGTGCTGTTAATCAGAGGGGTTTTGCTGGAGCTGTTACACCCCATGACCGTAATGATGTGATATTCAGTGAAAGGCTGTTTCTAGTTCTCCCTTAATGAAAAGCATGCAGTGTGTAATGGCAGTATAAAAAAAGCGCTGAGGACTGCTTTTTATTAATGCTGGCTTGGGGTTTTCATGTGCAAGGTCCAGTAAAAGCTACTGACCATGGACCCTTGTGGTCAGTTCAGCTGACGGCCAGTAGGAACAACCATCACAGACATTACAGGGTGACAGAAAAATTACAAAGATCTGGGAAGGCACAAAACCCATCTGCCATCTTCTGTAACATTTCTGTACCACAGAACGAACTCAGCTCAAGCTGGATGTGCCTCTTTGTGAACAGATACGGGAAATGGAAATTTTTGTGTAAATTGGTGTCAGCAGCCTTGGAAATAACCAGAGCTTGTAACAGAATGAGCGAATAGCAGGCATTTCAAGGGAAATAAGCCTACAGATTGATGGATGAGTTTTGGGAGGATAAATTGTTAAGCCTGTGAAGATGAAAGTCTTTATTTGCACAAGGTACAAAGTTTAAGCAGCTTTTTTTGATTCACATTTTTGAACTACAAAACAGCAGCATGCATCGTGCTATGTGTAACTTAATAATCTGCTTTAAAACAAATGAGAGGCAACACCAATTAAGGCCATGTTTTTTAATGAATAGCTGCTCAGCCAGGTAAAAAACCATGTAGCATATTGTGCCATCCATTTTACGTAGAACTTCACACAGACCTTCAAAGGCAGGTTCTGCCTGACAAATGGATGGAGTGATGCATCTCTATTTTACAAGGCTAAAGGGAATAGCTCGGGCAATGTATGATCTGCATGTGCGTGCGTGCGTGCACTCACAGTGCTGAAAGCACCAGATTATGCTGAACTGATTAAACAAGCTCACAATTGCATTACCGCAGACACTGTGAGGGGAGCCAAAATATGATTGGCAAAATATTCATGACATATTGTAAAACAGATAAAATGATAACAGCTTTTTACTGAAGAGCATCTGCTATTCAGTTGGGAAATTAGGGTGGAATGCAACTGTTCTTATAAATCATAAAATTGCATTGCCATCATCAAGAATTTCCTGTCTTAATTTTTTAAGTGTGATATTGTTGTTACTCTTGCTTGTACGTCAGAAAGTTAGAGACACCAACTTTTTTTCTCTGAACATGTGGGATGGAAACATATTTCTTTAACCACACTTTAGAATAAAGTTCTTTAAATCTTGTGCTCATTGATGAGTATGAGGACTAAGCCCGATCATCCAGATAAAGTAAGCTGACACTAATGGGTTTTGAATTTCTTCAGTGGAACTGCATAAGAAGGGAGAGTGAATCTGATTACACTGATGTTAGCTGAACCTCCTTCCCTTCTTGTTGCAAGGATTTGCCATTTGTTTCTGCAGGGAAGACTGCACACACAGACTGTATTGTTCCATGTGTTGATCTGCTGCGATTAGACATACTCTGACTGAATGTAGTGACCTTCAGATGCTTCCATGGAAAAAGGTCTGTTTCTTAAGCCAAATAATTAACCATTACAGGATGGATGTTGCTTCAGTATCTATTGAATTGCTTCCATAGGGTGTAATGAGTCAGTACTTAATTGCTATGCAATTTCATTATTATCTGTAAAATATATTTCAGAAAGAAAAGAAATAATTGCAAATGGTCTGATGTAAACTGACCTAGATTTACTGACTTTCAGAAGTCACAAGCTAGGTCTCTGGCTGGTGTAAATTAGTAACCTGAAAGTGCTGTCCTGATTTAAGTGGCCTGCTACACATTTCCTATACAGGAGCAGAACACATGAGAAAGTGTGACACTCCCAATGCTCTTTGTGGTCTAACCTCCAATTGCATGACCTCAGGACAACCCAGGTTCAAATTACTTGCCACCCTGCTGTCTTTCTGATTTATTCTGACTGTTCTACTGCCTGCCAGTCATGCAGTAAGCACTCATTTTGTAGTCTGCGATCAAAATAAGGCTTTGTATGGTCCCTTAAATGCATAAGCTGCTGCAATTTACCTGTCCTGTCCCACACCACATTCAGGAGTTCTTGCACCTGCTTCAACTTACTGGCTCTCCCATACAGGTTAGTTGTCTCTTTTTTTTTTCTTTTTCTATCTCGTAACTGGATCAGCTTAGGAATTGACCATGTGTATTAAGATTTTTATAGGACCCAACACAAAGAGGGGATTCTGTCATTTAATGATAGAACTTCTAACTGAACTGGTTCCAGTCTGACAATACCAGAGGTTCATCCACTCAGCCTTAACACCATGCTCTTACACCAATGCACCATTTTAACCTTGAATTGTAGCGCAGGTAGGAGTTGTTCTTGATTTCTCTCACTGTAATGTGTAAACATACCCTTTGGGTGCATGGAAGTGAAACTCTTCTGGCTCAGAGAACTTCTTATCTCTGATAGTTGTTAGCACACACATCCATCAATGGCTGTTGCAGTGTCTATCATCTTGTATCAACATATGTGTTTAAATGAATTCAGCATGTGTTGGGCAGCAAATAACTCTGACCAAGGACCCTTCAAAACACCTCTGCTCCTTTTCTGCTGCCAACCCTGTGACTTTTAAAAAAGTTCCCCTCCTCATCTCAAAATTTCTGTATCTGAAGGCTTAACAGAGGGGACACAACACTTGGTAACCTCTTGCTGTCAAAGCTCATGGGTGCTGTCAGTATCACTTGTCTGAGACCTGATCTGTGCTTTTGATTTTCATATGGCCCAGTAGATTCGTGACCTGGCAGAATTGCACCATTGCCAGTCCCAACAGAAATGCTGGATTAAAGGTGGATTAAATAATAGATGACTGGCCTTGTAGAAAGGAATGCAGGTGACTGTAGTACTCTGCTCCAGCAATACGCTGCTAACAAAAAGGTAGGTAGTGGGCTACAAGCTGTGTAGCCAGCTGTGCCAGCTGTGCGCCCGGGCAGGAAAGACAGCCAACACCATGGGCTGTATCAACAGAAGAGATAAGAGATCAAGCAAAGATCCATTCTTCCTGGCACTTGTTAAACCACATCTATGTATTTTTATCTAGTCTGGAGGCCCCAAATACTAAAGAGACATTGACAAAGTGGAGCAAATTGGGCAGAGGGCCAATAGGATGCTCAGGGCTGGAGCATTTGCCCTGTGAGGAGATGCTGAGGGACCTGATGTTGTTCGGCATCAAAGAGATGTGGTTTCAGAGCACCTAACAGTAGCTCCCTGATATCTGTGAGAATTGACATTGGAGACGCATAGACAGGCTTTTCATAGTGGAGCATGGTGAGAGAATGAAAGAAAACAGGCAAAAAATGAATCAGGAGACATTCACAACGTATACAATGACAAACCCTTTCACCATGAGGACAGTCACGACATAGGAGAGGTTTCTGATAGAGTTTTTGCTGTCTCCATCTTTGGATGTTTTCAAGATTCGACTTGATAAAGCTTTGAGCAATGTGGTCTGATCTCATAGCAGACCCTGCTTTGAGCATCGTGTTGGACTAGGGATCTTCTGAGGTCCTTACCAATCCAAATTTTCTGGTAACTGTATGATACTTGAAGACCTGTTTAATTAAAAGATAAACATTTCTTCAAAACTCTTATCTTTGCTTCCTGTGCACTGAAGCCTCTTTTCCAATTTGAAAATTCACCATTGCAGTGATTCAGTCTTCTTGAACCAACTTCTGTAAATTCTCCCATCTTTTCAGATCCTGACTCTAGTATCTGCTTATCATGGTGATCTATTCACTAAATGTTCCTACTCTCCTGCGTTACAGACACTTACTTGTAGGGATTGCTCAGATCTGCAGTATTTTCTAAAATCTTGTCCAGTTAAACTCACAATTTGCTCACTTTCCCCCAATCCATGAAGGTATCATTTTCATTAAGCTGTGCTGTGTGTCTCTTCCCTGGGAGATCCATTATGTAATCTGTACACCACTGCACTTTGGAACAGCAATGCATTTCACCCTCTGTCTGATAGAGAGCTGAAAGCTAAGACTGAAGCTTAACTTAAACCTAAAATTACTTTTCAGTGCTTCACAAATTGTTCCTATACAAACAAAAATGAAAGCCTGTGGATGGCTTTTGACTTATAATTTTTATTACACATTATGGAAGAGTTCAGGAACAGTCAGTAAGTTGAACTAGAACCAATTCTCATCTGTTGTTATGGTTACCAGGAGTAGAAAATAATTTCCTGTAATTTATCTTAAGATCATTTATGTCGGATACAAACACAGATTAAGCTGAATTCCATGGTAATTTCTTCTTCAATTGTGTTAGAAACCATAAGACATTCATTTTTACTTCATAAATAAGGGTTACAGTATGTCATGCACAGTCAAAAAAGATAAAATGAATCTAATTAAGTGCCATCAGAAGATCACTTTGCTGTTTTTATTGCAGCAATAAAAGTGCCCTTACCTTCTTATTCTTAGAGAAATGACAGAGATTATTATGGAAATAGGATGAGATCAAGTAAGTCTTGCTTGACCTAGACTTGGATACAACAATATCCTTGTGTCAGTGCCTGTTGAAGCGAATAAGCAGTTTACAAAATCTGATGGGCTAAAGCTCATAAGAGATGCACTTGCTTTATTAGAATGAATGAAACCATATGTAAGCCTCAGATAGGTCTTGTTTATTGGTTTTTATATAAACAATATCATCTTTTTATTGATCTATAGGCCTCAGTGGTGATGATGGCAAAAAGGCTTTTAGATTGATGACTACAGGTCCCTAACGCTGATTAGTTGATGTGTGCACGAGTGAAAAGAACCATTTAGCATTAGCACTGTGTGTATACCAATATAATAATCTGAAGGTTGCTTCAGGGCATAGAAGAGCTCTGCATGGAAATAAGAACAGAGGAGAGCCCTGAAAAAGCACAGGTTAAGTGAAAGGTTGTTAAACAATATCTTGAAGACATTTCCATAGAGTTGACAGTGTCTTTAAAATGCCAGCAGGGAGTTTTAAAAAAAAATAGCCAAAGTCTGTGAAAAGTCTGCTATAAACCTCAGAAAGTTTAATGGAGGCTCGCTGTCTCTGAAGTAAAAAAGAGTTCAGGTGATACACAGTAACAACATGTGATATTTGTGTTTGGAGATTTGGTGGAGAATAAAACCAGTCCCCTGTCTACCAAACCCCTGGTCACAGTGGAGTGACCAGTGAGCCAGGAGCTCCAGAGCTGCATGGCTGCACACCACATGGGTTTTACCCTGTGCTGAAATCATGGGCCAGCTCACCTCTCTCCAGTGCCTGCATGAAGAGTGTCTTGGAGCAGTGTGATCTGCCACTGCTGCCCACCAGCACCAGGCAGGGAGCCATGACTCCTCAGGGGCCAGGGTCACAGCCAAAGAATCAAAACCAGATGACAACTGCACAGCATTTCCCTTCTGGAAAACGTGGATGATCTGCTTTTGTTGAGATTTTCTGCAGAAAGAACTGATTTGGTCAAATCCAGGGTGGTGGGTTTTTTTTCAGACAATTTTCAGGAAAGGTTGGATGTCTGCAGTTTTCTTGGTGGAACTTTGACACTTTTCCTTCAAAGGCAGATCTGGAAACCAAACCTTCCATTACATATGTTTTCAACAAGAGCCTGTACCTAAATAGCTTTTCCAAGTCCCAATGAAAGCAAATTCCTGCAATAGATGGACTGGGTGAGTCCCTTCCTTCTTAGGGAAAGAATTGTAAAAGAATATGCTTCAGAAATGTACTCTGTCACCATTCAGTCACTTCTGACTCAGCTCCTGAGGTGGAGGAGGCTGAACACAGTGCCACCACCGCCTTCCCTTTCTGCTTCCCACCACCCCTCGGTCTCTGGTGCTGCAAGACCACAGCAGCTCCCCAGGGCAGTGCACAGGAGGTGATGGACTGCCTGCATGTGATCTTAGCAGGGACATCCAAGGGCCATGCCTACACCTGCTGCTCACCTGACACCTTCAGAAGAGAGAGGACAGGGCAGCCAGGTCTGCAGAGCACAGTCAGGGGTAACCCTGAGCACTAATATTGATTGATGCTGGGGCTCCTCTGCTCTAGATTTACTACTAGCTGAGGGGTGAGCTATTTATAGACGCATCAGTAGAACAAAGTCTGGCTGGTAGGTAAGTCTCGTACAAGAGAAACTGGCCCTCTCCAGGTAGTAAAGTAATGTGTGTCCTATTTCATTGCATGCCTTTTTCTCAAATGCCGTGTTTGCTGTTTGGCTGGCCAGAGCCTCACCCCTGGCATGTGAAAACTATAGTGAGACGATAAAAGAGACCAGTTCTCCATCTCTGTGGCATGCTCTGGGGCTTGAACTAGAGCTCTAGTGATTAATCAGAGTTTGGGAGGAACGTTTGGTCATCTGGGAGCTATCATGGATGTGATTGTCCACCTTTTTGATCAAGAAGGGTATTGCCAAGAGGTTGAATGGCTCTGTTGTGTGTCTTCAGCAGCAGAAGGGCAGGGGACCAGAGTGCTGAATTTGCTGGAGTGAATCCCTAAGTTTGGTCATAAGACAAATAGAGACAACTTTAAGTAAATCTTGGCAAAAAACGAGAAAGTACTGCCTGAAACCACAGCCAACTAACAGAGAGGAGACAAAAGCCTGCACAAACCTGGTGAATCATAGTTTTCCTTCAGGTACAGAGAGTTCCCTTTGGGTACTGGAGGTATTCCTATCTGAACTTCTGTATAATGTATATTTTTCTGTAATGATCTCTTTGTTCAGCTCATTTTTGAAAATGAGTTGCACTCCAGAAAATGTTCTGCATCTACCTGTGTAGCTGATGCTACTTTTTTGGTGCATCCAGGCACGAACTGATAGACCTGCCCACCTTTTGGCATAAAGACAGTACATTTCAGCATGCAGGATGAAACGTGCCCCAAGTCCTGTTTTATTTGGTAGCTATCTGGCAGCTTGCATAGTGACTAAAAGTTCAATAAATAGAAAGTACAGAATGCAACTGGAATGATAAGTATGACTGAATCATTGGCATAGTAAAGACATCTAAACACCATGTACCCACTAATGGGTCCTGGGAAGTTTCTTAGTTGGAGACTCTCCAGTTCAGCAGTTTCTCCATGTAAGAGAGAGCACACCTACGTGTTTATATTTTTGTATAGACTTAGGGCCCAAGTAGAGACACCTTCTCACTCAGGAGAATGCTGTCTTTGCCATTCTGACTATAGTTGATCTAGCAGAGATGTAAAGTGCTACAAAAATCCAATAATGCTAATTTGTTTAATTTCCTGAGCTGGAAGTGACAAGGAGCCGAGTGCATGCTATCCAGCTCACATGAAAGATGATGTGCAAATTGAAAATCAAAAATATTGCCAAGGAGACAGCAACTTGCATGGAGTCAACCCATATCAAATGAAGGCTTCTGAAATCCTTAACCTGCTTCAATAAATGACATTTCAGTGATAATAAGGAGTGAGGAAATGAGGGGAAATATTTAAGGGAAACATGTTGTATCTGCAATTGCTGAGCCACATCCACTGCTGGTATAAACACTGTTGAAGCAAATAGGAGATATAACGATTAGTATCAGCTATGAATATGCCCTTTAGCACTGTGCCATTAAAGTTCCTGAGTGTGGGAGTTAACAAAGACAGTTTAAAGTGTATTGGAAAATGATTTTTCATTCCATTTTAAAAACTCATTTCATGCATTGTTGTGTCATCTACTTTTTAAATTATAGTCCTAGCAGAAAGACCAAAATGTGATACCGATCTTTTAAATCACGATCCCCAGGGCAGAAGTACATGATTGACCTGTAGTTATTTGTTAGGTCTTTCTAGACCATTCAGCAGAATAGTATGCAGGAGAGTCATATGAGTACCTATATAACAAGTAAAAGGTATTTGATTGAGAACTATATTAGAGTAAATAAATAACAGTGAGATGGCTCATGCTGTGAAGTTGTGACTGAAACTTAAACAGCCATTTCTGTTGCCTTGATGTAATTGGTGACCTACTGGAGCCAGTTCTTTGTTGGTAATCTATATCAGCGCTTGGACAATAGTACCTTTCAATTCATCATTTCCCAAGAGATTTAAAACAGTCACAGTAACATTTTCTTTTTGCTGCGTGCCATTTATTTCTTTAAAGGACAGAGCAGTCTCTTCTTAATTCCCACTGTGTATTAAATATTACAAATTAAAATAAACTACTCCCTGTCTAAATAAAACAGTAGCCACAGGGGCAGGCTGGTATCAGCTTATTTTCTAACATTTTTCTCAATTAAGGAGAAAGACTCTAGCAAACAGAATATAACACAATGTTGCTTCTTATTCTCAGAAAGTATGTGTGTGTATATATAAAAAATACAGTTCCTGAAAATGAGAATTAATTATATTCCAATATGCTTAGTGGATGGGGAACACTATACAACTTCTTATACCTAGCTTTATTACTTAATCATATTCGCTGAGCTGTAAATGCCTCTTGTGTATGTATTCAAGATTATTAGACTTGCAGTAAGATATTGACTGGAAAAATTATGATTTATGAGTAACTTTTGCTGATTTCTTTTTTCTTTTGAATGAACAGAGAGAACTGGCCCATTCTGTTTGGATTTCTCCATTGCTGTTCGTAGCAGGCAGCAGGGAAGATGTCATAAGCCATGAATTTAACTGTGTTAATGTGAAATTTTTTTACAGTATAAAGCTCTAGTTTTCTCCTTTATATCCATTTTAATATAGTGTATTTCACCAAGAACAAAAGCAAATCTTGCATGAGAGATTTCTGTCCATGTTTAGAGTTTGGTCCTTTCATCAAACTTCTGGATTCGACCATACTTCTGGTTTCTGTCAGGTCTAGCCTGTTTGAACCACAGAAAACTGTGATTTTTCGAACTGAAAAGTGTCTGTCTGCTTCCCCAGCCCATGATATCCACCACTATTCTCTTCTGAAAAGAGACTTCAATATTTGAAGAGTGTTGGTGACTTTGGCTTACATTGTCCTATTTTAAGTTTAACAGCAAGCTGCTATCCTATGCAGGAGCAGGGGATGGGAATCATACAGAGACAGGGAGCCACTAGACCTGGCCTTGCAGTGACTGCTTCACTGCTACGTCAAGAGAAGCATCAAGCATGTGAACATGAATTTATCATTCAAGCACCCAACTGCCATTGACATTAGCTGGGCAGTTTGTGTCCAACATCCTTAGGAGTTAAGACCTCAACACTTCTGCATGCGAGTGGTTAGCATGGGTCCCCTGATGAGATATTGCAGAAAACGAGATGTTTGCCAGCTGCCTGGCAGAGTCATGGTGGCTTGGAGGCAGGCGGGTTTGTGTTGAGGATGAGGTGATATGAAATACCTCTACATGATGTTCACAGCTGGGCCTGTTTCCCTCCTTGTGACTGGTGCACATGGTACAAACAGCAGGTACCTTTTCCTGTTTGACTGGTTTTGACCAATCTTTTCTGTAAACATATCTGAAGATTTTATGAGTCCTGTCATATATTTTGAGAAAACAGATATGCTTTAGCTCTCCATGCTTCTGCAGCACCAAATGTCTAATTTAATTTCATCCCATCCCTGCCAAAACTCTTTATTCCACAGAGAATACATTTCCCTATGAAACAAGCACTGTACAAACTCTCATAAACATGCACATGCATTAAGCCCGAGTTGACATTCTGAGATGTTATTACTTACGTTTATTTACTATTATGGATGATGGTAGCTGATAGCCACAGCTGAAACTGAGATTCAATGGGCGAAGCACCGCACCAGACCAACTACCAAGAATATGATAATGGCTTGGAGTTCAGAGGGAAAAACCAAGGCATGTAGAAGTGAGAAGTCCAGCCCAAAGCTGGAACGGGTCCCTAACAGAACTGGAAACACAACGCAGCCAATTCCCCATTCAGCACAGTGACTGCTTGACCGTAGTGCTTCATCTAACTTCTCTTCCAGGTTTGCTTTATGTGTCTCAGCACCCTGTAGAACCAGTGCAATGCTCACTGCAATCACATCGAGGGGAAAAGCTCCATGTTTGCATGTCTCCAGGCTGAATCTCTGTTTCCTGCACATTCGTGGTTCAACAAGAGAACAACTGTATCAGACAGAATTACTGTTGGATTTTTTCTCTGCTATGGGATTACTGTTTGTTTTTAATGTGAGGTAATGAATGGCTGATTGGGAGATTAGGGTGCATTCTGTAATCATAAAATGTTGCATCTTTTGTAGCCCAAAGCATTCTCTGAAATAAAGCTCCCTGATTAGATGAAAGCACACATCTGAGGTGAAGAATTCAGAGTAAAAACATTTCCAAGACAATTCTTTCCCATGTCTTTCAACCAAGACTTTGGAAGGAGGAATAAAAATAAAAGACAGTAAATATGATTATTTCATCACTGTGAGATTCCAATAGCTCTTTGTTTTCTGTTCTTATGCAGTAGGTAAAAGAGGTGCAGTACAAGTCAATAGTGACATATAGGATGAGTTTCCTTTCCCCACTTTATGTGTACAGATAGCCTGTTGTTAAGCCAACCAATGCAAGGTTCATGATGTTGTAAAGATCACAATGACTGAATGACTGAGATGTTTTTTCTTTGAAAAGTCTCTTTTTTTTTTTTTCCCATTTTTTTCATTTGTACTCCCAGGAGATCCTGAGCTCAAATAGCTTAATAACTAGTCACTAGTCATACTAGTCAGATGTATGGCTGAAATTTTACTGATGTGTAATCAAAGTTGTGGGTGACTTTTGACAACTGATCAGGACACTTCAAGCTGGAATAGAGCTAACTTGCAAAGGACAGAATACAAATTCAAATGATTGTGATGCGGGTGTAGAGTCGGGATAGGCATCCTCTGTTGTCCCTTTCAATACAGTAAGTATGACCAAATGGAACTGGTAGAAACAAAGTACAAGACAAGCAAAATGGGGCAGTGCTTGCACACTGCAGCAGATCTGTGGAAGCTTTTCACAGTGTGTATTGATTCCTCCACTCATTTTTAATGTTGGCTGGGACACCTGCAAATTCTGGGCAGTATGTAAACACATTGTCTTCCTCACTGACCCTTTCCCACCAGAGAGATGTCTTCAGGGCTGGTTGTCCTTGGCCTGCCTTCCCACACCAACATCTCTTGGCCTTCTCGTCATGTCTGTACATATGCTGCAGTTTGTGAGAAACAATTCTACAAATTAAAATTTAATTTAAGTCAAGAAGGTTGGAGAAATTTCAGTGTATTCCCACACACCTTTTCCTCAAACTCATTGTGATTTTGCTTTTGAGATTCAGTTATATGAACCAGCCTGTCAGTCTATCCTTGTCCCCTTATGAAACCCGTAACTGCTTTATTTTCATCAGAAACTACTTCAAAGCTGACATCCATAAGCACAGTCAGGTCCTGTCTGGAAGAATGACACCACAGATCTTCAACCTCTGAAGTTCTTGGCTTTTGTAGATATAAATCACCTCCTTGTGCTTTAACGTAGCTTTTTTTCTCCCTTTAATAGGTGACACCTACCCTTTGGAAAGCCAAAAAATTAATATAGATTAAATACTGGACAGAGGCTGCA
>VZTO01023094.1:97548-113970 GCA_013400615.1 Syrrhaptes paradoxus | reverse complement strand
CATCCAGACTTTTTCAAGTGCTTGGTCATGTTTCTGAAGGGCCCATGCCACTAACACTAGGCTGCTTTAGCACTGTGAACAGAAGTCCCCCAAGTAAGCAGGTTGCTAGATCAGTTTGGGAAACAAAGAAATTCTTGACATCCTTTGATGCATGCCAAATCCTCCATCTTCTCCTAGTTCCCTTGCCCTGTTGATAGTACTTTGAGTCTTCTGGTGTGACGTTGGTGTCCTAGGAGGGTGCCCTGCTACTGTCCCAAGAGGAATAGTCTTGCCTCAGGNCTAATCCAGGTTTGACCTGAAGAGCTTTTAAAGCTGCCCTTTACTTTTTGTACTCTATACAAAGAGGTAACAGGTTTCTCTTTTGAGAGGGAGGGAAAAGTTATTAACATGATGAGAGATCCTGTAACTTTACAGAATGGGGAAATAATTTTGGTAGTGGAAAGCAATATTTATGTCACAGACAGGAGGAACAGTTGCCAATACATTATACATTACTCTAAATTTATTATACACTTTGAATTTTTGCATTCTAAAACCTCCTTTTTGATAAGATTTAAGGCTCCTATGGTGAAATATTTGGATTTTAATACTTTTCTTATTGCTTGAAGTTGAAGTTGTTGGTTTAATAAAATTATTCCTTTTCTTTACCTGTCGTTGTAAAGTTTTCTATTCTGTAGAATAACTTTCCATGACTGGCATACTGGCACATTTCAGAGGAATGAGATTTAGTTAGAGCTAACATATAGGACTGTGGAAACAAGCAGAATAAGCAGATACAGTATTTAATCTACCACTGTAAAATTTAATATATTTTTTGTGTGAGGGTTGGGAAATTAGTTTTTGAGCTGTGGCCCAGTGCAAAAAACAAAACAAGAATCAGCCTTTGGCCTTTCTGGAAAGTGACTGGGTATTTCCAGTGATGACAGCCAGCAACATTCTTTGATTTATAGCAGCACAACTTTTGTTTAGCATTGACCATATGGCAATTTTCACCACCTACATTGTTCAGGACCTATGTCAGTAGCATGCAAAGCAATGAACCTTATTCCCAGACAATTCAGCTAAGACAGGGGATGCTGCATTGTGGCATATTGATTGATAGCACAAAGGAGTGATAATTAGATCTCTCTGAATCCTTTATAAGTGGGCTGTGGGCTTTTGAACCTTATTGAATTATTTTGATGCTATTGAATTACCAAATGTGCCAGCTTGTTTTCAAACTGTGTGCTTGAAATACATGATGACAAAAAGGTGTCATGGAACAAGTTTATGTAATATAACCCACAGTCTTTATTTTAATTTATATTAATACATAGTTTTAATTTATGCAAGAAATGGGGGAGGAATGTTGTTACTGGGAATCCTTGACACTATAGTTCACATCTTCAGTTGAGAACATCCCAGATCTTTTACAAGGAAAATTTTCCTCCTAGCAATTTTTTTCTTAATTTTTACAGTTCTAATTTCTGCACTACATGTTGGAACAAAACTGAAGCTAGGAACACTTAAACGAGAATTTGGAAAGGAAACATTATATTTTATTGTTTGTGGAAATAGCCATTATTGGAATTCACTGAGGTCAGTGACCTTGCTGACATGCAGGACTGTAGGAGAGCACTGTGGTACAACAGAGGGGAGCTCAGGCTGGTACCTCGCTGTACCCACGTTATTTATACCCTGGTTGTGTGTGGCAAGTCGAGAAGGGAAGTTCTTTGTTCCATCTAATGACAGTGCCACTAGACATGCCAGACATCTTTACATAGGGGCATGCTGCTCAGCATATTTGTCCCCATTTGGCAACTTTTTTTCTTGCTGAAGTTGTGTGTAGAGCTCTGCTGTTCAGTTGACTGACTCGGGATGATTTATTGAATACCTAAAGCTTTGTGAGCTGGACAGGACAGTTTCACTGGACAGCGTCTGGCTCTGAAGACTGACAATCTAATAGCCAGCACGTGCATCCTCAGGTCATTAGGGTCTGTTGATCCTGCGACTACATCAGCTACTGCTGTGAAACTACCCCTTACCTTCTAATTTTTGCCAGTTTTTCTGTCTGTGTGATGACCTGGAAACAAACCACTGGCTTTTGTCAATCCCCTTCAGCCAGACTGGTTTCTGGACCTACTGCTGTTTGCATTTGAACTAGCCCCATGTTTCTGTAAACCTCAGTCCCATCTTGGATCCAAGATAGAGATTTCATTATTGTCCTGTAGGCATATGGAGGTGGGGCGGGCGGGTGGAGGGTGAGGGGTAGCAGGGAGAAATGCTGATCTAATATAAACAGTGCAAATAAATAAACAATAAACCGACATGGACAAAATGGTCAGTATGCATTCTTTAAGATTGCAACCTCTCATCCGGTCCCAGCTCCTTTTGCAATCAATGATGGACTTCTATTGACTTTAGTAGGAGTTCTGTCAGGTGCTTTTTGATCCTGTAATTGCTTCTGTAATGGAAAATGGAATTAAGAGATAAGAGAGAGAGAGGGAGCTCAAAACACATTTACTGTATCTGTGGTGAGAATTGCTGTGATGACAGAGTTGGAGAAAAAATAAGTTCTTGGAAGGACAAGAGTAATAATTTTTATAGTCAGGGAGAAGGAAAATAAACTAACCTGATAGAAGAAAATTATTATGTTCAACTCCTTTGCCTCAAGAATGCTAACTGGACACCAGTTAGGTCTCGGTGAGACTCTAGCACTTTCAGCCATGCAGTTGTTTGCAGGTCCTGCATACCAAGCTACCTACTAATGTATGCACAAAGTGCTGGCACTTGGGTTTGAATAGGTATCCTTTATGATGGGTCTTATCAAAACTTACTGAATGACCCTGCAGGATGTCACAGAGGGAATCAACTTGTGACTGCTTAACAGTAAGACAAGTGAGGAGCACCTCCCTGAGCTCCTGCTCTTTATCTCTCCAGCACCTTTATTTGCCTAACTTCAGGAATTATTCTGTTTGGTGGTGTTTCTTCTTCTTTTTTATTTTTTTTTTTCTTTTTTAACACAGAGAAGTACTTTCTTTAGACACACCCCATGGTTTGTGTATTCGTTTCAGCCACATCAAATCACAACGATTTGCTCTAGTACTATCTGTAATTGTAAAAAATTAGTAAATTTATAAGGATGCAACACTTTCATAAAAAATACTTCAGTCCTGTCACGGACTTGTCAGTGTCTTTAGACTCCTAAATATATGACTTGTAAATGTGTGGCGCTTAAAGTGTTGCTCATGTTTTGTTTCATATTAATGTATGAGATACAGATGTTTAGGTTCTGCCCACATTTTGGGAGGCTGGATTTGAGGTGCATTTCTTGTTTCTTTACGTAAAAAGAGCCACATTTGGTAGAAGTCAGTGTAGCTACAAGAGTTTTGTCACTGGTAAGCCCTTAATTTCTCTAGGTTTCCCAATCTGGTTTGTCATGAAGGTACCAGCTGCTGCTGCTGGTAATGATGATAATACTCAATAGAATGTTTCCTTAGCAGAATTCTAGTGGGAAATTCATTGTCCTTGACTGACACGTGCTTTTTCAGACATGCAATAATTTATATTTTGAAAAAATCTGCCAGATGTGCGTATATAAATGTAACATATACTGACTTCCTCTGTGTTGACCGCCAGTGTTTACTGGCTGCAGAAACAGACAGTGCTGTGAAGAAAATGAACAAATAAAGGAATTTGGTTTTTATTTCTAGTTCTTTGCAATCATCTATCCTTTACAATCAGGTAGAGCCACTTTTTACTACCTTCAGTGAAAAGAGTAAAAAGGGAACTTGACTGATTAGAGAAATACCGTTCTTAGACAGAAGTGATGAGAAACTTCAAACTATAGGCTGTAGACCAATACTACCAAAACTTTAGGGGCTTTGATATGGAATTTCCAACAGTAGGATTTTACACCTTTTGCTTTCAGATTTCACTAGTGGTCTGGGACTAATTAAAAAGGGAGAGGCTTCTCTTAGATGCCAAGAGAATTGATCACAAAATCACTAGCAGTAGGGAGAAGAAACTACTAATACCATTATTGCCAATTTGTTTATTGCATATAATCCCTTACAGTTAATAATTCTGTTGTGGCAATTAAAATGATACCAACAACATGCTGGTGTCTCTTTTTAGCAGAATAAGAAGTCTGGATCGTCTTAACTTAAAAAAAAAAAAAAGCTTTAAGTTGAACATCTGAAGTCAGTTATAACACATTTCACTGAACATTTATAGACTTCCCAAAATTGTTTGACCTTTTACGCAGAACGAAGAGCAAAGTTACTTTACCTAGTTGCCAATTAGCTGAATAACTTTGCTCACTTAGCTGTACAACCACTCAGTGCATTGAAAGATTAGCTAAAAGGGTCTCTGGAAGATCTCCAGGCCTTTTTCTTTTAAGGTAGTGTCATCAATTTGAAAAAAAAAAAAAAAGAAAAAAATAAAATAGAGGAGGCATGGCACCATCTTCTTTATGATTAACAAACAGGAGAAGCAGCTGTTTCTTTTTGTGCTTCCCTGATGGGAAGGAGTCCCTGATCCCCCTCAGCCACCACTTTGCTATTACCAGAGGAGGTTGTACAAAAAACTTTTCCAAGCAACTTGATAGAGGGATGGCTTGTGCTAAATGAAATGGGCTTGTCTATACTTTATCAGCTGTGATTGTAGGATAGGAAATTACTGGTGCCAAGATTAATTCATAATATACGGACTGTATGTGGTGGAAAGGATGCAAAAAAAATACACCATAAGGCAAAAAGAAGTCACTTGTTTGAATAATTTATTTTCTCTTAAAGTATGCATTATGATTACATCCATGCATTTAGATGTGGATCTTCTTCTGTTTCCATGGTCTGTAATTCTGCATGCAAGCTTCTGATTTTTGTCACCTACTATTCCTCATTAGGTTGCCAAGTGCCAGTTAATGTCCCTGTCCAAGGATATACTTTTGTTGCTCATGGCTATAGTCAGATTGAAGAAAAAGAGAATTCAGAAGGTGGCATGACAAAAACTGGCCCTGCCCTACTGTCAGCAGATACACTCAGAACATACTTTTCTTGTAGGAAGGCACTAAGCCACGAAGTGCACTGTGTCACTTCTGGGAAATGTTTTTAAACCAGGAGCTGTAAACTTGTTTCTCATAATAAGTCTTAATAACAGTCAGATAGTTTGCATGTCTAAGAGGAGTCTTGCCTTACATAAAATCCTCAGATTAACCCATTTGCTCATTCTCCACTGGTATTGACATTCCTGCCTTTCATGTATGCTGCTTCACAGCTCTGCCAGGTGAATGTGCCGAGCACTTCTGATTGCAGGACTTACACAGGTGCCCATGGGAGCTCAGCCCAAGGTCCCAGGACCCTCTGTCCAAATGGCACTGTTGACTGTGTGCTTGGGAAGAACCGAGCTGGAAATGAAGGAAAAGATGACAGTCTGGTTAATCTGTGGCTGGGACTGAGCGCAGTTAATGGAGCTTCCCTGCACATGGAACAAGGACCCCTGTCTTATAAATAAAATATGAGCTGAGCACAGTTTCAGCCACAACCTTTCTGTAGGACTCCCAGGCTATTACAAGAATAGAATGTGACTTTTCTTGATAGTCACATTAGTTTGAGATTTAAAAATTTTTACAGCAATACTGGTTGAAGTATTGCTGCCCCTCATCCCCTCATGACAGGTTTGCCATTGCTGCTGGGTGCTGACCTCCCAGTTTTGTTGGAAAGCTGTGTGTGATGGTTGCAATGTGAGCTGGATTGGAACCAGAGAAATTTTTTTCCAAGATGGAGGAAAAATGCAGCAAATAATACAAAATATTGTGTTTTTTTCACAATGACCTGATTCATGGTGCAATTGCAGAAATCTCCTCGCTGGTGCAGTGTGGGTGTTGGAGGATACATATCCAAGCTCCGCACCAGATTGCTCAAATCTTGGGCTTAATAGTAATGCTTCTTCCACAGCAAAGGAGAAAACTGAAGGGATAACAAATTGTGGCATGAAGATAAAAATACTCATCTTGGGAACCTCCCCACCCTGGTTTGAGTTGGTTATCAGTAGCACTTGTACATGAACATGCCATTAAACAGGTACCACATGATGCTGTAATGAGGTATCTTGTATAAAGCTGGATACTAATCAAGAACATCCAGAGAAAATAGGTCATGATCTGATAAGATTACCTTTTATCAGGGATTAAGTATTAACCTTATTTACCCCTGATGGATGTGTTCCTTTGTTTTCGTGTGTATATTCTGATTGATTTAAAACATTGCAAATGAGTAGGTCTCAACACCAAATAAGGGTTTTATTAGATACACAACAGCAGTAGCATTTTCTTGTCATAGGCATGTTTGAGGAATGGCTCTTGATCTTTTTTTCTCAGTAACTGCTAATGTAGCTGTATTTAGTGACATGGCCTTTTTGCTCCTACTACTGCTTTACTGAGTACCCAAATAATCTGCTCTGATTTTAACTAGTGTACAACACTGTAAGTCAAGTCGTGTTGAAATCTATCTGGTTTTAGTCGATCTGATATCATAGTATCTCCCATCTATTTCTATTTATGTGATAAAATCTTTGGCTTTGGATGGCTGATAATAAGTGCAGAATCAAATGAAATATGGAATGTGGTTTGGCTTCAATAATAATTAAGTTTGAAGTCTAGCTGGATGTACTGTTGCAATTCATAGCAGCCTCATCCATTAACTTATTTCTCAATCAATTGAAAAATTCTCTTTTGGATTTATACGTTGCTAAAAAGCATATACAAATTTTTGTAAACATTTAAAACATTTAAATTTAAATTAACATTTAAAAACACCTCCATGCTAAGAGTAATAATACTTCAAAAAGCTTTATCAGTATCTTACTCCAGTTAAACATGAAAACTAAAATGCTGAATTAAATTTCAATGAGGCTAATAATTACATTTCAATCTTCTTTAGTTTACATTTTGAAACATTTGACAGGTCAAATCAGCTGACACCATATGTGCTCTTGGCTGAGCTGGTGCTGTCTTATTCCAAGAGGTAACCACTAGATGAATGCCATGAGATTTAAAGAATGCAGAATAGTTCCTGGTTTTAGCAGGTTTAGCCTGCCTCATTTTGAGGGCTCCCTCCCTTCAGTTACCAAGCTCATTAGGGTATAAAGCAGGATAATCCCAAATTAAACTAAACGGTAGTTTTGTGACCTGACCAAAGGATGAGCCTTGGTATTAGTTCGCTGTATACTTCTGATTACATTAAATCAATATTGCAGCAGTGAGAAATCAGACCGTTCAAAAAAGTCAAAATTTGGAAATATTTGTGACTAAATGAGATCTATTTTTAAATATTCTTTTCTATTCAGAGTCTAAACATAAAATACAGTGACAGTGGCAACTAGCTCCACAGCAAGGCACCTGTGCATCCATTGATTTTAAAGATTAGACTAAATAGACTCTACAGGCTATAGACAATACCATGCATCACATTTTTCATGTTAAACTATTTGGTGATTTAAACTTTTATTAATTAACAACATCTGAATAGTGAATACTAGAGTAGCTATAAAGGTTATTCTTAGACTGAGCCAACATAGTCGTTACAGTTTGTGGCCTCTCTGTTATTGTTCATCTGGAAGCTATGGAAAATAGCTATATTATGAATCACTCTAGGAAATATTTTTGTATACCATATTATTGAATTCCTGATGGAACCTGGCTGGATTACAGCACTGCTTCTTTTCCTACCTGTTATCAATAAAATCCCACAGAGATTATGGTAGACTTTTAATGACCTTTGCTTATAAAAACATCAACCCTATATCTATCCGAGCTTGACAGCTCATTAGAAAAGGTTTGTCTCAAGTCTGAAGTAGGGATTGATTAAATAACCTTTTAAAGTACCTTCATTCATATTTACACTATATTATGAAATAAGGAAGTTTAATAGTTCAGCCACTTTTCTCTACAGAACACAGACATTTTATCAAAACTAGAACATTAAAAACACAAACCAGCATTGAAACTGCTATTTATCACTTTTGACACGAATGCTAGCATTTGCCAAGTCAAATTGTAATCATCACAGCAAAATTACTGCATGTATTTCAACTATGCTAAAATCAAATTTTGTCTTTTATCTCTTAAATCTCTACAGCAAGTATTCCTACTTCCAATGAGAGCAATGAGAGATCTGGATGTGGGATCAAAACTTATGCAAGAAGATTTTTTCCTACAGCACCNTCTGGATGTGGGATCAAAACTTATTTTTTGCCACAGCACCACAGTTTAGGGAAAACCACTCATTCTTATCTTCAGGTTTTGTTTTCATGTTTTGTTTTGCTTTGTTTTGTTTTTATCCTGTCTTTTCAGGCCAAAGTGAATAAAAAGTGCTAGGTGAGTTCCTGGCTATACATGGACATTGAAGCAATGTCATGCACAGAAGGCACAATTCCTTTAATAGAATGTCACTAAATGCATATGTAGATTATCTCAGCACTAATAGAATCACATTTTCATATCCAAAACATCCTGAGTTAGTTACACAGACCCCACATTTGTTGAGTGTGCACATAAATCGCAAATTTTAACAGCTCAAAGTTAGCAATTATGAATGTCCTGCATCTTTTCAGAAAACCAATAGATGAATCCAGCAAGGTCCTCAGCAGAAAAAAAAACAATTGTCCTGGCTTTTAAAAGGCTGCGCATTCAAAAAGTGTCCTAGTCTTCAAATCAAAATCTTTCTAGAAGTTAGAGAAACGGTTACTTTCACTCTCTGTCTCACTCTGGTGTTTAAGATACATCTCACAGAAAGGTTTTGCTCTTCTTGATTCAAAACAAGGTTTTGAGTATGATTTTCCAGCAGGATTTAATGTGTGCTGGACACCATATTTTTCCTGTGTAATGCCAGAACCATGCTCTCTTCTGCTTGGTTCTTGAATCTGTACCCATCACAGTGGTACAGCACCCTTCACACATTGCATTTCTGGCAGTCACTTAGATCTAGATTTTGTAAACTGTTCTTTTTATACAGCTTTATAGGTAGTGAACAGTAAAATTCTGCTTGGTTTATTCTGAGGGCTTCTTTTTTTCCTTCTCTGTCCTATACCTTGCCTTCTTTTCCATACTTTCTAAATGTTTTCTTACAGTTTCAATGTGCAGTCTTGAAAATCTCTCCTGACTTAGCCTGTGGTTAGCAACAGGAAGACTTTTGTGAGTGATAAAGGCTCACTCAGGAACTGAAACCAAACGAGACCTGGGTTGAGCAAAATGTCAGTGTCTTGCAAAAGACCTGATCTGGCCATCAAGGCAAACATCTTTCTGGCTGCAAAGCCCAAACCTCAGAAATTCCCTTTTTCCTCCTCATTTCCCTTATTTCCCCTCCTTCCTCCTCACTTTTTAGTACCTTTTATTATGGAAACAACCTCTCCTTTTAGAAAAACCTAGAGAGTCCCAGTCTTGTTCTCCTTAGCCCTGTTGCTGACATTACTCTGCAGCACGCTGGCTGGGACATCATCCTTCTTCCAGATTCAGGAACCAGGACAGGGAGGAGACCAGAATGCAGTTGGGAAGTTTGCTTATGCCTCACCACAATGCCTGAACTGGGAAGCAGGCACTCAAATGAGGAGAGTAAATAACAGTAAAACCAGTGGTCTGACAGCTGCTATTTAGGATGCTGTTACTATGGAGCATTTGCAGCTACTAAATGAGACTTGGCCTTAACCTGCCACTGTATAAAACTGTCATTAGTTACATTCACAAGTACTTAAACATCTCCAAACAAAATGAGTTAAACATTATCTCACAGCTTTTTAATGGTTTTACAATTTTGGTTTTAAGAGGGTAGTAGTTATTGCCTGCTTGTCAGAGTCTGCTGGTCATGGTAATGTTGGTCTCAGAGCAATGTTTTCTTGGGCTAGAAGAGGCTTTTGGAGATCTTTTTTCTTTTTTCAAATCCCTGTCCTTTGAATTGATTCATGGAGGCTGACACACAAGTAGGAGATATTGGTCAAACCTTTGTCAACTCTTTCAGTGTCCGCCTAACTTAGGATCTGAAAGCTAGCCCCAACTCCATTAACACTGAAATAATCAAAGGTGTGTTATTTTGGACCACCTTAATTGATGTTACTGTTGTAATCTAGCCCTCATGATCTCCTTGAAGCACCTGTCTGTTAAACTTAGACACATAATGGTTAATATAATAATTGTTTACATAGTTTATGTCTTATTAAAATTGATGATGTACCTTGGGCAATCACTGCCATACCACTAGTCCCATCCAGCACTAGAGTTCAGCACCCCTCTGAGTGCCCTGCGGACAGAGACATGCCCACCTGCGCTCTGCAGCTCTGCCAGCACGCCAGTGCTGAAGCAATTGGAAGTTGCTGCAGCTTCACTGCAATTTTGTAGCCTCTGCTTTTTTGGACTCTGAGAAGAACACTCTGAAGACTGGATTTGTTTGGTATTTTCTGAGTTTTCTCAGAATAGAATTTGAATCAATCAACTATTTTTTAAAGGTAATTTGATTCTAAGCCCCTATTTTTCCAGTATGTTACTGAGCTGGAGTTTCACTTTCACTAGCCAGTTTCGGAATAACCTCATATTGTCTCTGAACGTGACAGTTGGCATCTTGAATTTATACATTAATATATTTTAAACCACGATTAAAATACAGTATGTTGCACTTTAAAAGCTGATCTCATAATCTTCAGTTTAGCTCATTTTCCCCTCCCTTCCTCCATGCCCCCATTCCAATGGTGGATTGAAACCAGGCTTTCTGGCTGCAGCCTTTTGAGATCTGAATTTGATCACTGATAGAGCACTGGAATGTCTGATTTGAAGTGGAAAAGATTTATTGCAATTAATGTTAGTGCATGCAAAGTCACGCAATCCTGTTTTGCAAGTTACCTATTGCCTCTCTTCTCTCCAACCACTCCACCCCCCTCTCACCTTTCTGTAGAAGAGTCTACTTGCAACCCCATCTCAAAGGAAGGGGGTTCTGTTGATGATTCATTCAAATATGTAATAGTTATGATCACAACATATTTCACAAATTGAAATTAATCACATTTTTAGTGTTGGCCCATGATTAATAGGCTTCTTGTAGGAAGCCTTATTAGAGATCAGTGAATGCTCAGAACTTAATTTCTCTTCAGTGCATTTTTGGGGGGTAGTAAATGATTTCACACAGACTTTCTGGCTCTATGTGAGCTTTCCTTTTGGCACAAGTTTACTTAAAAGTCAAAACGTAGAGCAGACAGTAGCTGCATTTCATAAGCCATTCTAGTATTCCAAGTTGATTTTTAATACTATATCTAAACTGACAGAAATAAAAAGCTTGGCAAGTGTGTTAGATAAATTATCAGTGATGTTTTTAATTTATAAGGGAGATTGTGATTCGCTTCTAAGCACGAAATCATATTAGCAATTGGCAACTTAAAACCACATTTTCATTCCTGTTGACTTTCCTATAAACTGTACACAGAGTAATGAAAAGTGTACCCATCAGTCAGTAAGAGAGCTTGTGCGGTTTTTCTTTCTCTTTCTGTAACATTATATATGTGCATGTAACATTTAGCCCGGTGGGAGCAGTTTGTTTTGGACAGAAATCTGTTTCAAAGGGCTTTTAAACATCGCATTTATCTCACATAGCATGAGTCTATCTGGTTTTGCTGTCACAGAGATTCTTGTGACACTCACGGTGTAAAGATGAAATGAAGCTCCTTTCCTGAAATATGGGAAAGATTCCACCAAATGTCTGTTGCTCAAAATCAATAGGGGAAGAAAATCAATTTACTGCGTAATAGATCACTTCAAAAAGTGCCAAAAAGCTGTGAATTATTTGAGGCATATGACCTTGCTGTCCTCTTATGGTCCCAGAAGATGATGAAAGTAAAGATAGTTAATTTCATGCGTGTCCCCCATGCTGATATTTATCATCAGCACTGATAACCTCATATTGAAAAAAAAAAAAAAAAACCAACAAAAAAAAACCCCGTACAGTACACCACATCCCCCAAGATGAGTTTCTAGTGTTGGCCAAACATTCCAGATGACTTGCAACACAAGGGAAAACTTTAAAAAGTTTGAGAAAGAACAGACATGACAGCCTTGAGG
Source organism: Syrrhaptes paradoxus (assembly GCA_013400615.1). Classification (NCBI taxonomy): domain Eukaryota; kingdom Metazoa; phylum Chordata; class Aves; order Pterocliformes; family Pteroclidae; genus Syrrhaptes; species Syrrhaptes paradoxus. The sequence goes on along the minus strand of VZTO01023094.1, from coordinate 101,894 downwards.
GAACATGCTAGCTACTTTGCAAGGTAAGCCCACAACATGATGGAACAAAATAGGAGGCATGCTGGAGCACAAAGTAGAACAAAATTTTTTAAATGGTGTTTTGGATGTCCTTTAGAAACAGTCTCTGAGTAGGAAAATCAACGAGAAGAGTTCAGCACAGCTCTTGGTGTGCCTGGATTTATCTTTAGTGAGGCTGTTTAAGCAGTGAAGTCCCAGAAATTCCAGATGTTTTCAGGAGACACTCACAAGCCAACTAGAAATGTGGTTATAGACCGTGTGGGTAGCTGAGGACCCTCAGGGTTATTGTTACTAAGCTGTGCCAAAGCTTTTCACAAAGTACCCAGAAAGCTAGATTAAAGACAGGAATCTTCATGCTGTTTTCCCTCGGCGGTGTGGACCCACCTTTACAGGAACCTCTGCTGTGAACTGGCCTTTGCCAGTAAAATGTTCTGCCTAAAAATAAGAAGATAAAAATTCCTTTCTCTTAGTAGAAGTCCTATTTTCTGGAGGAGTCATGAGATGTCCCGGTGGACAGCAGGATGACCATGAGCCAGCACTGTGCCCTCGTGGCCAAGAAGGCCAATGGCATCCTGGGGTGTATCAGAAGGGGGGTGGTCAGTAGGTCAAGAGAGGTTCTCCTCCCCCTCTACTCTGCCCTGGTGAGACCGCATCTGGAATATTGTGTCCAGTTCTGGGCCCCTCAGTTCAAGAAGGACAGGGAACTGCTGGAGAGAGTCCAGCGCAGAGCCACAAAGATGATGAAGGGAATGGAGCACCTCCCTTATGAGGAAAGGCTGAGGGAGCTGGGTCTCTTTAGCTTGGAAAAGAGGAGACTGAGGGGTGACCTAATTAATGTTTATAAATATGTGAAGGGTGAGTGTCAGGAGGATGGAGCCAGGCTCTTCTCTGTGACATCCAGTGATAGGACAAGGGGCAATGGGTTCAAGCTGGAACACAGGAGGTTCCACTTGAACATGAGAAAAAACTTCTTTCCAGTGAGGGTGACAGAGCACTGGAACAGGCTGCCCAGAGAGGTGGTGGAGTCTCCTTCTCTGGAGACATTCAAAGCCCGCCTGGATGCGTTCCTGTGGGATCTGATCTGGGTGTTCCTGCTCCGGCAGGGGGATTGGACTGGATGATCTTTCGAGGTCCCTTCCAATCCCTAACATTCTGTGACTCTGTGATCCTCTTTCCCTTTCCCTGTGCAGGGGTGGCAGTCCTGTCACTTCGTGTCTAAGTGACCCTGTAAAATGACGAAGTGAAGCCTCAGGTTTGTACTAGGAGACTTTGGAAGCAGCACATAGAGAGATGTTTCTCTCCAAAACATTGAGCCATGAAAGTTAGGTGCAGATTCACTTTGAATACGTGCAGAGCTGAAACCAAGCTAAGCTTGAGGGCTAAGAGTCTGATCAGCTGCTATCAGCTTGCAAATCACGTTTAATTTATAGGTAATACAGGTTTCCCACTGCTGACACTGGAAGAAGTTCGCATGTGCTGACAGCTTTAAGTCGTTGAAATTGTATTTGATTCTAGGATTTGTGAGTGAACTTTTCAGACCCTTTTCTGAATGTTTGGCACTTCAGTGTGTAAGTGATCTACCAAGGCAAGATTCGCAGAATTAAGGGTCAGGAGACTTTTTGGAAGTTTTTAAATTACATTAAGAAGTTAAGTGTTCATTAGAAGATTATTACCCTTGTGGAATAAAATTGTGTCAATTTTGTGAAGACTCTACTGTAACTGTTTTGCTAATTTTGACTTAATTATTGTTGTAAAATGCTCAAGGGTGGACTATTGGTTACTGAGCTTTAATTATTTTACCTGAATGCTAACTGTGCATTAACAGAGCCAGAGTGCACTTACTGTAAGAACTAATGCCACTGCTAGTTCACTAAATGAAGCTACTTCTGTTTATTTTTCTTCTAATTTATTTGAATGATGTCACCTATGCTGTTGCCTCTTGATCTGTGCTGCACCCCAGTGCAGCTCCTTCTGATGTTTTAAATCACAGTGACTTTAGTAACACATGTAATTAAAAGCTATGTCTGGGTGTATCTTAGTTGTTTCACCTGCTATAGGTGTAGATTATACCTGCTTGGGTCACAGAAGTCTATTTAATCTGTTTCAGGTGGTTAATTGGTACAGAAAGTCATAACCTCAGCTACTATGATCTCAAAACAACACCTTTAGGGTCCTCTTCCTAGTTTGTTAATCTCCTCTCCTTCCGCTTTGTATTTAATAAGTCTGCTAACTCCTGTGGTGGACACAATTGCCCACCTGCAGCACTTACCCTCTGCTGGGTTACATCCCCTGTCTGGCCTCTGTCTTGGCTCAGCCAGCCTCAGTAGCCATCACCAGCCATCACATGCTGTCTTTTCCGTGCATTTATGCATTCGTAGGAAAACTGCAGTCAGACATCCATCCGTCCTGTTTAAATCCCTGCTGCTCTGCTGCACTGCTCTTTACTAAGCAAGACATCCGTCAAAAAATCGATCAACTGTTCTTCTAAACTCATCAGCTAAACAGACCTGCACGTCGTGTTTCTAGTCCCTCTCAGTTTATTCTGGCTAAGGAGCTGTCTTACCTTATTTCACTTGCTGAAGTTAGCCATTGTTCCCCTAACTTTATTGATATTTCTTTGGCCAGCAGAAGGGAAGTTGACTGGGTGGTGCTTGCATACCCGAGTCACTGGAAGGTACTAGCTAGTGGCTGGGACACAAGGAATGCCTCAAGGTCTCTCCAGGGGAAATGTGCAGAGCTTACTACAGTAAGGGCCTTATTCTCGTTTGAAAGTTGTATGTGCTTTGCTAGTAGAGAAATAAATAAAATAATAACACCTTCATCTTAGATCTCATACTCTTCCGAGCTTTGTGTTGGTAATATATTAGCATAGGCAGGCTTTGGCAAGCACATTTTCCCCCATGTTTTCCACTGTGAATTTCTGCAGTACTATACAGTTAAGCAACAGAAATTCTTAATTATTTATGCAGGGACTAACTGGCAAAGTGAAAGCAAAGACTGTGACTGAGGTCCTTGTGCATATCAGATACAAAGCGTGCTTGGATCAATTCCACATAGACAAAGACGTATGTGCACCTTAGCTCACCCACCTCTGACACACAAGCCCAGATGGATTTATTCTCTCAGTATGTATGCCTCTTATTAATGCTATTAAACATTATTGCCCCAAACAAGATGAAAATATGCCCTTAAACCATCAGTTTAACATTTATTTCCAATCTTTTTTTGGTGTTTTTTGTTTGTTTTTAAACAGAAGAGAAATATCCCTCTTTTCCCAGGTGGACTAAAGGGGAACAATATAAACTTTGTATTTTAGTGTTAAAAATGTAAACACAGATGAAATGTACTTCAGAGCTCATTTTGCCAAAGCTTTTCTTGGATGATTTCCATCAACATACTTATTGTAATTATTTTCCAAATGTTACCCATGTGATTCTCATTTGCTACATGTTTAATTCCCTACCTTAAATTGGGACAATCAGGTATTACTAAATATGGCAGACACCTAAAGATTTGTAGGTTCAACCTGCCTAATGGCCCCACAGTGGTCACAGTGCTCATATGAACTCCAACAAGAGCTGGTAGAAATTCTATGTGTGGATTCAGTCTTGCGCCTTGTGAAGCTAAAAAGCAGATGTTATCCATGGCAAAATACTTCATGTATAAAATTAATATTTAACATTGACTCTTTTTAATTTATTTCTGCTGTTCCACATGCAAAAGCCTAAGGGTTCCCATCAAAAGTAGCAAAAGCAAGTCATTAAGGATCAAAGCAACTGCAGTATAATTAGGGCTACCATTGGATTACGTTATCCTCATCATCTACCTCTCCTATTCGTCATACCCTAGACACCAGCCACAAATAAACATTGTCTCTCAAATACAGGTTAAAAACCAAAACTTGTCCACTTAAACACTGGTTTCCCAGTCATAAAGATGTAGCTTATACCAGCAATACAAATTTTGAAGATAATGCTCCTTTCACTTACCCTTGTTCTATGGATAAATTACTTCATTGAATTTAGTACCAAGTGAATTACATCATAGAATCATTAAGGTTGGAAAAGACCTCAAGGATCATCAAGTCCAACCGTCAACCCCCACCACCTAACCCACTAAACTATGTCCCTAAGCACCACATCTGCACGTTTCTTGAACACCTCCAGGGATGGTGACTCCACCACTTCCCTGGGCAGCCTGTTCCAATGCCTCATCACTCTTTCTGTGAAGACTTTTTTTTTTCTAATATCCAGCCTAAACCTCCCCTGGTGCAACTTGAGGCTGTTTCCTCTTATCCTATCACTTGTTACTTGTCCAAGTAGACAACA
>VZTO01023094.1:80546-97275 GCA_013400615.1 Syrrhaptes paradoxus | reverse complement strand
ATGTATTTGTAAAAGCATTTTTTATTATCTTTTACCACTGCAGCCAGGTTGAGTTCTAGTTGGGCTTTTGCCTTCCTAATTTTAACTCTGCGTGACCTGGCAAGATCCCTGTACTCATTTTGGGTTGCCTGACCCTTCTTCCAGAGGTGGTAGACTCTCCTTTTTTCCCTGAGTCCCAGGAAAAGCTCTTTGTTTAGCCAGCCTGGTTGGCTTCTCTGCCACTTTGTCTTTCTACAGATGGGGACAGTCTGTTCCTGTGCTTTTAAAACAACCCTTGAGGAGTGTCCAGCCTTCCTGGGACCCCTTGCCCTTCAGGACAGTCTCCCAAGGGACTCTCCCATCCAGCATCCTAAACAGCCTAAAGTCTGCCCTTCAGATGTCCATGTCTGGCACCTCTCCTTACTTCACCAAGGACCGAGTGTCAGCAGTAAAATGCACAGACTAGTCACTAAAATGTCTTCACCCTATGCTACCATGGTCTTTTTCCTCCTCTTTCACTTCTTCTCCTACTTTAGATATGTCTGGTTAGATCACAGCAGTGCTGACAGGTTATCTGGCAGCCGGGGACTCTCTAACGCTGACACCAAGGTGACTTTCTTGCAATCCCAAAAGAACATTAAAACAATCCTAGAAAAAACCTGGCCCACCCAAAATGTTAAATGCAAATCAACTCTATTAATTCAAGGTTGATCTCAAAACAGAGTATAATTTCCTCTTGCAACATTTAAATGTCTTTGCATACCCGTGGAGATCTTGTAATACCCTGAAAAATGTTCTGCATAGCACTTTTTTGCTTAATAAATCCAACTTGTGTCAAAGAATATATTTTTAATTTTATGTAATACAATATACTGCTCCATTTACTGGGACAGAAAGTAGAAAGCAGAAAAGATGATGGAAATGTTCTGCATAGCACCAACCAGATCTGTCAAAAAGCAACCATTTCTATCACTATCGCTTGCATCCCTTCCAGTGTAAGAGGCAGAGGGCAGCCTTGCGTTTCTTTATTTTCTGTCTTCCTTGGCTTTACTTTGCATTTTAATTCCAAATGTTATGAGACACAAGGTGGGTTATTCAAAACTATTTATTAGCTTGTTAAACTGAAATTCCTTTGCTCCTTGGCCAAGTTTTATAGGAACCCACAAAACATTGAAGTACCTCACAGGCAGTGCCCCACCTTTGTAGATGACATCAGTGCAACGGGACTTGATTTTTCAGTATACCTTTAAACATATTTTTCTAGCCAGTACACATTCTTACATGTATTTTCTTTCACTTAAATCAGCCAAGTTATATGCAGTCATGATTTATGTCTCCCAAAGGATCTTAAGAATTTAGAATCTATAAGCCTGATCCTAAAGTCTTTACTCAAGCAAAATGCCTGAAATAAACCAGGGGATATATAAGCCTTCATATAACATTTGGCCATGAAAAAAACCACTATTAACAAAAGCAATTACAGGTGTCAAAGCTGAACTTTGCCCGATATCTAAAAGTGAAGGCATAGTAATTAAGAGATGTTATAGATTACTCCACACATACAACTTTCCCCAGTTTCCTTGATGTCCCCAGACAGGGACATCTGCTCCATCACAGCAGGCATTTGTATGCAAGTATGGGAATATCTTCATGAGTGTTTTAGCTTGGACCAGGCGAGCACTCCTGAGGAGACGCATCCCCCCTCACTATCAGTCCGCCCCACACAGACCAGCCACCTTTTGGGCTAAGGGGGGCCAGAAAATGTGCTCCAGGAGATGCACTAATGCATCCCCACCTCCCACTGGCATTTGCTCCACACGGCCAGAATACAGCTCATCTGAACCAGCTCCCTGTCCCCCTGAATGCAGATCCTTTGGAAGCCAGGTCCTCAGCACCCACTGTTTCACTCTCCAGGAACAACTGGCCTGGGCAGATACAGCCACATATCATATTCTTCATGATCCTACTACAAAGCGGACTGTAACTGCAGCCTCAGCAACTAACACACATGTCTGCAGCACATCTGTGCAGTGGAGAAGTCTGTGATACGGGGTTTTTTTTTGTTTGGTTGGGTTTTTTTTATTATTTTAAATTTCTCTCGGGGAATCATAAATCTGGAGTTACGTTTTTTCTCTTATTAAATGTAATTCCATTAAAAAGATCTGGTGCATCTACCTGCCATGCCCAGTCAGTGTCTCAAGCTACCATGATCTCAGTGTTTATAGACAAGTCATATGTTATGGGAAAATCTCTTACCTGTAAAACTGCCCCATTCTTACAGTGGCAAGGTTCATTTCCCCAAAAACAACATCATTTAGGCTTGTCAGCTGATAAGTTTCAGTGACATATGTGAAAGATGCAGTCCCATAGTGGCTTGAGCTGATTGAAATCCAAGCTGCTCCTGCAAAGATGATGTTCCCTCCATCTGAGACCACAATGAGCTGCCCAAAGACCTGCACAAAGGAGTAGTTCAGAGGTTACCCCCCATCAAAGTTTTGTGGAGGAGTTGTTTTCTGCAAGTCAGCCTCCCGTGGCAGCTCCATCTGACATTTCTCAGCCACACTGTTGTGCAAGGATGATAGCGGGACGGGGACAGGAGTGGGGATGAAGCTGGACCACGATAATTCGGATGTAAATAGTTTTGTACTGAAGTAGAACGGCCGGCTTGTGCAAATGGGGGTACAGTGGTTTATAGCCTTTGAGAACATGGCCTGCAAAATGTAAGCAAAAAATCTTATCTGGTACCTCTTTCAGAAAGCATTCACTTCATATTCGGTGTGAACCAGGACAGAATCGGGATTCTCTAAGTTAATGGAACACGTTGTGATACAGTTCATAAAACAACCCCAAACCTTTTAATGGGATCTTTTCCCTGCTTCATCTCTCTGTTGCCCCTTTTTCCTCTGAGTGGAAAGTTCATATGATACCATGACAAGAGAGCATGAGCAAAAGGAAAGAGAGAGCTCACTTCATGTACTGATTTGGAAGTTCCCTAAAGTGAAAAACAATATTCTTGAGGATGAAGATTCCACAATGCCTTAAGGTACATCCTCTAGAAATTATGCCTAAGCATCTTTTTTTATTATCTGTAATACTTTCGGCATAGAAAGATTACAGGCATGCTAGTAAGGGTTTGCTGGGAGCTATAACAGTCAAGTCTTTCCATAAATTATCAGCACAAAAAAGCAGTGTTTTGCTAGAAATTGATTTAACACGAACAAAATTGTGCTTATCTTAATGAGTTAATTTGGTGTTCAAGTGCATATCATATACATTTCCTTGGGGCTTTAAATAGAATCTAAAAATACTTGTAATGGATATTTAAAGTGAATTGTCTCTCTCCCATAGCATGGAAATATTATGTCTATGACTGAATTAATGCAATGGATATTTAAACAGATGAAATGGAAATTTCAGTGGAAATACAGAATGGACTTTTCAATATAGGAGCATGTTAATTACCTTCCAAGGCTTGATTTATGGGTTCTTTTATTAATGTATTTCAAATAAAAGGCTATAAAATTGGAAGGTCATGAAGAATTGCTGACATCACTTATTATGGTTATTTGCTGTCTTGGACACTTTTATTGATGCCTTAATGCCCAGTAGCTTTAAGCTACCTACCATGCTGAAAACAAAAGACGATTGCTCCAATTATTTTCCATGGCTGTATATTCCTTTAGAGTGGTGGTGCCATTTTTTTTTTTTATCAGAAATGGATCTTCCTTAAAGCTATTCAGTATTGGTGGTGACTTAAAATGTTAAAAGTAATTGAATACTTAATTAAGAATTAATCTAAAAGTCTTAAAATTAATTAAAAGTTTGGCTTGGAGAAGGTCAAACAGACTTGTTTATTTCATTGAAGTGACTTCTGGGTGTGAAGCCTGCTCAGGTGATGATGGCAATACCTGAATAAGCAAAGTGAGCAATAAACCAGAATATAACATAACTCGAAAGTTAACTCTTTGCTTAACCCAGGACAACCAGCCCTTCAGTCACAGAGAAGGAAAAGTCAATTTCTTGAAGGTGTAACATTCAGGTGAATACTAAAATCCTCAGTGTAAATCTGGTGCATGTTAAGGAATAATATTCCCTCGCTATTCCAAACAAATTCTGCTTACAGGTTCCATTTACAATCTGATTTACATTTATAGTCTGATGACACATTACATTTAATTCTTCTCATCACAACTGTCCCCAGTTCCTCTAGAAAGGTTAGCTCTGCTGTGACTGGATTTATCAGCCAGAGACTGTACTATTGTGAGCAAATGCACATTGGTGTCAATAAACTCCCAATATTGCAGAGAATTCACACACACACACGCCAAAGAGCAATAATTTAGAGGAGCTTTTCTCCTAAAAAGAAAGAGATACCCTACCAGTGAACATCTGTAGCATACGTAAGGAGTGAGGATGATAGCCAGTGCTGAAGAACAGTGCTGAAGTCTTTTTAATCCACTGTTCTGGAGAACAAGCAAAATTATCCAACTTCTTAACGTTATACTCTGTCCTTAGCCAAGTGTTCTGTTAAGCACAGCCAAATCTTGTTAATTCCTATTACCTATATTTCTAGGAACACCTAAACTACCTTGTGCTTTGCACTGCTATTTTTATATTGTATCTCATGAACACAAAACTGTAAAACTAATTAAACAGAATCCTGCACAAAGCAAAACAGGGCCAAACCCAAAATAACCTTTACATTGAAACACAGAAGAATATATAAAAAAAAAAATTCACCCTATGCTGTCAAAATAAAAATGGAGCAGAAACCTGTAGTTCCCCCACATATACTGCTTTACCTGCACACTCCTACTCCCCCTTACAATCATTTGAACAGTGTGTTTCGGTATATTGCAATACTGGTTAGACATTTATTTTAAAAATTAAGAAATATTTAGGAAATAACGCAGTTTAGCCAGTGGCAAATAAGTGAAATTAAAAGTTGGCCTTTTGCCACTGAAAACAGAGACATGCTCCTAATGTGTTGACTCAAAGCTCATAACATTTCTGGCAAATGAAGCACGAAACATATTGTCAGATATGTAGAGCTTGTTACATCCAGATAACTACACTACAGGAATGCTAAGGTTCCAAGTGAAGCACTCAGAAGTCAAAAATTGCTGGGGGTTAAAGCTGCCTAAGTAATATTAATTCAACCTACTTGTACATGTTATGGTGTTCTTTAATTACATGATAATTGCAATACCTATTAAGTGCACAGAACACAGCGTACTTATGAGGGCAAGATCCAACTGTTAGTCCAGCCAGAGCTCAGTAAGTATTTCCATCCAGTCAATCGCTGTTCTTCCGTACGACCAGACGCTCGGACCTTGCAGGGTAGCCTTGATGACATCCTTCTGGGAGGGGCAGGTGGGAGGCACACGTCTCTCTGCACAGCCAGGCTCAGAGCCAGAAGTCACGGTGCCAACATAACCTGCAAAAAGAAATCCCAAGAGAGGAGCTAGCCCTGCATCTACAGAGCTTTGGGCACCTGATTTATTGCTTGAGTCTGCTTGTGGAACACTACCTATATTTTTACAGAAGCTGAAAGGTGTCAGTGAATAAAACAGAGATTTTCAGGAAGAGAAAGGATAATATTAGTACTATAAGAAGCTGAAAATCATTCTGATATTGAACTGGCTCTTATCTCTGCTTCTGCCACAGAGCTCTTCATATGATGATGATCAAATGCTGTTAATTAAATTTCTCACATGTGCCTTCTGCCAACCCCAGCACCAGCTGTAAGAAACGGAAAAACAAATTCTTCAGGAAAACACTACTTATTTGTGAAGCATTATGATTGTACGAACATTGAGACTGAACTCAAAGACCAGGAATAAATATTATTACTGTACTTAATACATTGATCTGAGCAAAAGTAAAGAATAGCTAGCCGTGCAGTGGCCATTGTCTGTTCCATAAACACACAAAGGAGGCTGCGGATGAAATAGGCAACAGGATTTTTAGAGACTGCCATCATGAAAAATTTCAAAGAGTTGATTTGTAACAAACTTAATTCTGATATTTTTCACTTTTTGGGAGAGTTCTCTGTTTTTCTGGGTTTGATTTTGAATTTTTTTTTTTTTTTAACATGGCAAACTGAGGAAAGAAGCAGGGTAAGGAATGCCTGCCCACAACTACAGGGCCAAGAAGAAGATTGGAAACTTCATAACTCCACAAAGATCTCAGCCACGCCAGTTGTCCCTGGTTGCAGGGGTAGGCTATCACCCAGCACACAGTTTTAGCAGTGCTTTCACAGCAGTGGCTTTCATTGCACTGCAGAGGGACCCAGGACTGACGCTTCTCTTCACAAATTTCTGAAGGGAGTCATTTCACCACTGGCTATAGACACATTTATTTCTGCTTCCCAGACCTCTCCTGCTCCCTTCTGCTTCATTCCAGTCTCCCAGCTTCTCGTTCTGGCCTCTTGCACATACCTTTTTGTTCCTCATCTCTCTTTCCCTTGGGATCAGTTTGTTTCTTCCTTTTCTGCAAGGACACCAGTATGAACGGCATGCCCATGGGATACAAAATGGTTTTTTGTCTTCAGTTCTGAAGTAACTGCACAACAATAACTTGCTGTGCTTCTCCCAGGGAAGCACATGCATATTTCCAGTATTCTCAGCTGCAAACATTTGAAAAATTAGGAGGCAGACCACAACAAATCATGGAACTGCCTTTACAGTCATAAGACTGTGTTAAAAAAACCCCAAAAAACAAACAAAAAAACCCAGCACTTCTGTTGTTCTCTTGTTAGACTTTTTGGTCATTGAGGTTTTATTCACATCTTTTTTTTGGGACTTCAGCATGTATTGACACCATGTTTTCAGGCTTTTCATTGTAATAGTGAGTGCTGGAAATTTTAAAAAATATTGTCAGCTGAGATTCTCTTTAGCTCAGCAGGACTTGAGAAGTTGGCATTTTAAGAAAAACCATAATATGGTGCAAGAGATGGGCTAGAACCAGGAGCACTGTCAGCTCTGCCCCTTGGCCAGCACACAGAAGCATTTTTCCATGGACAGCACTGTTTTAATCTTATCACTATTCCTGGAAAGGGGGGAACCAATTAAGACGACCCTCTCTAGAAGAACTCTGCCCAAAGCAAGCAAACAGCAGGACATACTTCAGCATAAACAACTGAAACATGGCAAAGCTCTGGGCAACTCAAAATAGACTCTTGCTGAAGAAAAAAAATGTGAGCAATTAGGCAATGTTAACACTCATGTTTATCTTGTGGTGAACGTGGGGATTCCAATGAATTTATTCCATATTTTCTTTAATATTTGTTTCAACATATGGCTATTTATTTATACTATGGGACAATGTTTATCTACTACAGTTCTATTACTGAATTTAAATATCTGTTTTTAATTAAATTATGCATCTAAAAGAATCTGCTTTTTTCATATTAAAGCACAATTCATGTTTTAAATATAATTTCAGCAGGAGTTTATCCTATTCTAAAACTCTGGATTTTATAAAGATATGTTTCTGAATAAAGATACCATTCAGAATTTCATTTGTCCCTATAATATTTAGAAATAAATAAATTTGGTATTAAGAATGGGAATTATTTTGTCTTTGTGGCAATTTTGGGGCCAAATTCTGCCCTGCCACTTCAGAAACTCTGCTTTCTTTAACATGAGTTGGCAGCTTCTAGAATGGAGAAAGATAGATTTGATAAGCTCCAAATTTACAGTTCTTGACTGTTTTCTTATTTCTATACAGATCTGAATTCAGTTGGTAAATAGATTTCTTCATAAATTATCTATTATCACAGATTCACTTACCAGCCAATGCTTGAAAACGCTGGAATCTTTGAAACAGAGTATGATGGGCCAAACCCTAACATATTACACTGGAATAAATCCAAAATAATTCAGTGAAGAAAAGGAACATTAAAAAAAAAAAGGACCTGAAACTCAGACTCACCCCAATATATTCACTCCAGATTTACATTAAAGAAAGGCTCAGTAGAATATCTAGCTGTGAATGCAATTTAATGAATTACTCAGGATGAGGACTCAGCAGATGATTGTTGTGGTATTTGTGTCACACTTGTGTTATATTCCAAACATGACTTTTTGCTTCACCTCTGAATCTGCCCAAGACATAGAATACTTAAACCTTTGTATCCTATAAACCTACAGCTAGAGCTCTTATAAACTGCAAAAAATTACATCAGTCTTCTACCTACAACTCTTAAAGCTATTAAATGCCTACAGTATACTGCACACAAGTGATAAAAGTATGTATGTGTGACACTATGTCTGCTTGGTAGTGGGAAAGGAAAGGGAGATGTTGAAATACCCAACTGTACTATTAAATAATGACTTGCTTATAAGACTCACTGACCTGTTAAATACAAACATCTGGCTTAGGTGTTCAGGATCCAAATGAATTACCCACCGTAGACTAACCGAGCATATCAGACCTCAGGCCACTCCCAACAACCAAAATCACCCAATATTTCACTCGTGGAAAAAGTTAAATGTTTTGCTAAAGGTGGGGCCAGTCACATAAAAGTTGATTTTTCCACTACCGACAATAAGGCTTTATAATGCAGGTTACTGTATTCTTCAGCTGTGTTCTGTTGCTATTCTACCAAACAACTACAGATTTCTCATGACTGTCCTCAGTCACGCTCTGATCCCATCTTATTTGACAACTTATGATGAAGTCTTGTTGCAACCAGGAAAGAACGAACCTCAGAGCTGTGTAGAAGGGTTTGTGTTCTTGCTTAATACAAGATACGCTTTTGTGTGAGTCAGTGTTAACAAGAACTTGGGCATGGTATTGAAGGAGCTGTGATAAGTAGTAGTGCCAAAGATTTTAGTGATACTGAGACCTGATTACCTGTAATTACTCTATTTTTATGACCCTAATGGGCATGGGTCAGGCTTGGTTCACCCTTTCTATGGCTTGTTGTGGCCATGCCACATAAGCTTGACTGTTGTTCTGGGAGAGAACTGCTCAAATCTCCATGCCTGCTGGTGGCTGCAGAGGAAGAAGCATCAATGTGCCTCCCTTTGCTCTTTGTCTGATACCTGTTCTCGACACACTGATTTGTTGCTGCTCTATGGATTCGCTGAGAGACAATTAGCCTGGCCTCTGGAAAGGCAGAAATCAGACCGTTGGCTTTGTACTGCAGAGAACAAAGAAGGAAGTGTGCACCGCTGGGTGTCTGGCACTTCGTGAAATGATGTTTTCTCAGAAGCCTGCACCGAGCCTGCCTGCCTGGCAGGAGAAAAGCTGCATCTGTGTGCAAACCAGGTGGCTGCAATTCCCGTCTAGCCATGCTCAGGTCTCAATTATCCAGTAAGGCATCCATGTCTCTTACAGTCCTAGGTCCTTTAACCCAGGGGGAAGATTGGATTGTTGTGGGTAGAGTAAATGAGTTGGCTGCAGAAAGCTCCTGTCTCCAGCAGGTGAGCTGAATCACTTTTTCTAACAGGAGCAGCAGTTAGACCCTGGCACTACCTGCAGAACAACATCTGCTAGGAGGCTGGCAGAGAGCAGTGGGAAGAGTTGGCTCTATGGGCTATAAACCTTGGATGCCTTCTTACCCAAATTTTGTCACATTCTCCCGTTAGTGAGCCAAGTGTTGCTGAAAGAGAGAGGAATCTGTTGTCTCACAGGAAAATGAACACTGGAGGGAAATTCCCAAAAGTGGTGTTAACACGGTTAAGCTCTCCTTTGCCCTGGCGAAGGAATGCAGAGCTGGGTGTGAGGATGGGGAACAGAGAACAGGTGGAAATATACTTTAACAAATGCATGACATCTGCCTTTGTACATATTCTCTAAGTGAGAGATGCCTTGCTAATGGCTGTACATAATTTTCTGCCCTCTTCCCCCCCACACACTCCTTTCTGCTCCGTATTTTTCATCTGCTAGCAATTCTTTGCAAAGGCGATCTACACGCTAACTAGTCTAGAGATGAGGTACTTGCAGAAAAATGCGTGCAAAAGAACTGTGTGTAAAAAGGTCATGAATTGTTGATACCTCAATATTAACCAGTCCCATCTTCAATTTGTGTGTTTTATCCAATATATTTCTGATAGTTTAGATTGTTTGCATGCTGGAGCAGGAACTGTATTTTACTATGGCTTTTGAAAACTGCATTGAAATTGCAAAGAAAACAGTTTATGTGGAGCAGGAGCCACAAAAATAAGTTATTTCACAAAGAGAGAACTCACTGTACTTCTTTCAGGCCCTTAAGTAACTTTCCTGGTACTAAACTGACCAAATCTAAGATGTACGGCAAAATTTAGCATAAAAATATTGCCAGTTGTGTTAACTGGAGCCATAGTTACAAAAACTTTAAACTTATCACAGTCAATCATCATCAGTGGCAATGCAAAACTAATTGTATTTACAGACAGGAAAATTTCTCAGATAAACACATTAATAACGGCAATTTAATGACTGTTGCTGTTCCTCTTTGTTAGTTACTCTTCAAAGAGATTGATTTGAAAGTGCGAATAGGTGGCTTAGCACTGTGCCATCAAATGCTGTACAGAGTCCCCAAACATAGATTTGTAAGGCTACACTAGCTTAGCAACTAATTTAATAACTTATATTTAAATATACTTAAGGACAATGCAATAAACCCAAATGATTCACATGCTAGAGCTGTTTATCATCCACGGATCTGTTTTCAATAGCTGACTGTTGTTTAACCAACATAAACAACTCTCTTATTAAATCATGTATAATTCTGGAGCTTGGGTTAAAACATTCCCACAATATTTGGTGCAGATGTTATAAAGTTGTAAAAAACTGCCAAATACCCTGTTTTAAAGATGAGTATTTGAGGATTAGGAACAAGACGGGTAAACCGAATCAAGGTCGAACACGCTATAAATTGTGAAAACATCAGGCAAGTGCTTTTTGCCTTGTTTGCCTTTGCGATGAGGGTAAAAAGTACTGGGAGAACTGGGAATCTACTTGATCACAGAGCATATCCTGCCATAGAATTTTGAAATGTTATGAATTAAGGCCCAACACTGAATTGAGTCCAAGATACAAATTTGTTCTACAAAATGACTGTTGTACAGGTGCCACCATTTGTTAGGTACCATCAGTGGTTCTTGCGTGACAGGGGTTCTTCGGTGTTCAAATGCCCAAAGCTACTCCAGCCCCTCCACCTACTTCTTCCCTTTGAGTGGGATTTGGACCTAGGAGAACTGGAGGCTTACTGGTGTCCTTCGGCCGTGGCTCCATGGACAAAGCTGGCATTAGCAGCCTTTGTTCTCCCTTTCATCAGCTGATTGCTCTCACCCTGCACCGCCCTCACCGCTCCCTGTCCTTCTCCCAGTTCTGTTGTGTGGCAAAGGGAAAGCTGTTCATTACCACCCTGAAATCTTCAGAAGGAATTTACTGTCCCTTGCAAGTATGGTCAACCAGCCTTAGAGTAGTGAGGGCAGAGAAATTCTCTTTCTTAATTTTGACCTGACTGATCCTTGTCCAGTTGCTTACCTGAGATACCAGCTAGATGATCTAAGCCTCTGGGGTGTGTTCAAGCTCTGAACAAGCCTGAATAAGACCAGAAGGGCTGCACTCCCAATGGCACCAGGTAAGGTTTGAGGATTTTGATGTGGTAACAAATTGACCAGAACAGCCTCACATTTTGTGTTGTACTCCTGCAGTTGGCCTTCTGGAGGTTCCATGCAATTGATCACTGATGCAGGGACACATCCTAGAGCCATAGAGTAGTTTCCATTATGTTTGGAATATGTTTTTAAAACTACCTTTGGAAACATTGACTGAGAGTGAACAGTGAAATATTGTTCGTGAACTGTGGGTGTCAGGGAGCACGAGCTCTGAGCAGCATGAATCTGATCACCTTGATGTCATGCCAGCTTTGAAACCTGGTGATTGCCTGTAAGATGTGATTTGGGAGTACAAAAACATTTTGGTGCCCAGCCCAAAATTTCCTTAGACGCTGCTGAGGGGTGTTACAATCTCATAGCCTATGTGCCAAGGGAGGAACTTATGGGACCCCAGTGGAAGCAGTGGCCTGAGCAGGGGACTCAGTGAATTAAAAAAGATGTGAGGTACTGCAACAGCATCTCAAAATAAGGGATTTTTGTTTCCAGTTTAAACGTACCACCATCTTGATGAATCATTAAGAAAAAACAAAACCTTAATCAGAATGTCTTTTTTTTTTTCTGTAATGTGGATGAAAGTAAAAAAAAGAAACCCTGTGAGCCATCTGAGCAATTCACTTTGCAAATGCTAAGTTACAGAAAACCAAATTTAGAACATCCAATTCACTCAAATTTTGTCCTGAATGTGCCATACAGTAACAGTTGGATTATGGCTGCAGAATTTCAGTGTCTATGGGACAGCCTGGCATGTCTGTGTAAACTGCTAGTAAATGCACTTCTGGGTGAGGATAGTACTTCTGAGCTTGAGAGCTGGAGCATGGGCGCATACTCCCGATACCTAACCAGGGCTTGGATTTCTCTCTGACAACTGAAATGTCTGCAACTGCCAGAAAATTTCAGTCACACCCAAACTCTGATAATTCTTGCCTTTGGTTCTGTCCACATGGTATACCAGTATATCCCAAAGGTACCCCAGATAAAATGGGAGTAGCTGCTCACAGTTAAGCAACACCTGCACTTCCCCACCTCTCCTCTCCCAGCCTTTGCCCTGCCTCTCTCAGCTCCCCATCCCCTGACACACATTCCTAAATTTTTCCTTCTGTCACTCAGGAATACACTTAAAACGAGTTTCTTCCTCTTTCCTGCCTGCTCTATCAAGTGGATCTAGCATGCATGAGGACTTCTGAGAAGTGCTTTATATACATGGTCACATTTCCTCCTGCTGGCTGTAACTGAAAGTTATGAAATGCCACAGTTCCCACAAACCTCATGCTTCAGAGAAACTTGTGGAGAATTGCTTGAAGGGTGGCTGTTCCCCATTGTGCTCCATGACAGTAAAGTCCAATGTCCCCAGGGAGAAGGATGATCTCCGAACTGGTTAGGAGACAGAGACAAGAGAACCCCATTAAGAACAAAGGGTGAGAAACACCTTTTGCAAAACCACAGCCCACTGAGGTCACCTGGCAAAGGGTAAAGGGAGATGGCAGCCGCCTTGAAAGGGGACTTCACAAGGTTTGTGAAATTTCCCTGCTGATGAACTTTATTATGCAGCTTGCTCAGTGGGGAAAATTAACACAAAAAATGTCAGGAGATCAGTAAATTTTCATTTTCTTAAAAACTGACAATAATTCATAGGGGTATTTTAGCACTTTTATATTTTTATTAACAAATGTGATGGCTCTGATGAGTCCCTGCCCTGAAATTATGCAGGAGTCCCCAGACTGCTCTGAGAGTGTTTCTTGCAAATAGTACACATTGTACATCTAAACCTTAAAAGCATGTTTCATTCCAAGTATGCATCTGTCTCAAATAAAACAAAGCAAAACAAAAGACTGCATCCTGAGACCCTAAGAGACAGTGAATAAATTGATTTGTGGGGGGAAAAAAAAGATTCAAAGGCCTGGACAAATGTTTTCATTTGGTTTTTTTTGTTATAACTTTAAAGAACTGATCAAAAAATAAAAATCAACAATTTTATTTGTTGGGGTTTTTTACTTTTATGGTGGAAATGATACTTTATTTATAGACCTGCCACTAGCTGTTGCTAGAACCTAGTGTTCCTTCTCAAAATCAATACCTATAAATAACTGACATTGGAGAGAATAAAATCCAGACTCTTGTACACATACTGTATTTGTACATCTTCTTTACTTATTTATCTTTGTTTTCTGACCTATGTAATTTTTCTCTAGATGTCTAGACAAATTTAACTTTAGCAAATTAAAGCTTGAAATGACATTTATTTCTGTTAAACAGTACGTAGCTTTGAGAACATAACTAGATACGTTATGAATTATAACTGCAGTGCACTAAGTCACATACTTGCTTGACAGAAATAAACGTTGGCTAGAATCAAATTGTAGGACTCAAAGTGTACTGCTTTAAAAATAAATAATTAAAAACCTAGAATATTTCTTGGGGATGTACTAAACCAAGATAAAAGGAAGTGCAACTTTGGTGTAGTTGTATTAGCTTTCACACATTCAGTTACAATTTTCAGACAGCAGGGAAGAAATCAGGAATAATGTTAAAAAGCATCTGCTATGCAGATACTTGTGAAAGGCTATGAATCATTATTGTGTGCAGGACGTAGCTTTAAAGGAAGATTCTTGGTGCATTAAATGTTGATCCATGTAATCCTAGTTATCCTTCCTTGTCTCAACTGTTTATTTCTAGATACAAGGTCATTCAGCTCGTCTTTGTATCTCATGTTGAATTTTACATTAGAGCCATGAAACATTAATTTCCTTTTATTTCAGCTGCAAGATTTTTTTTTTTAAATCCCTAAAAAAATATATGCAAAGTATTTTGAACCTTAAGAAAAATCATAGCAATTTTGGAAAAAAATCCGTAATTTTCCTGCCTGAGATCTTGCTTCCCATGATACAGATTATGACTTGGCTTTCAGGAACACTGTCATCTGTTTGTGTTGTTTTAAGTCCAATACTGAGATAAATTTGGAGCTTTTCCCACTTACTTCACTGAGACATAATCTATTCCTTGTTGAAAGAGTTTTTTTGCCATGAACATTCTTTCTCATGTGATAATTTCAAAATAAATCCTTAATGTTAAGTTAAATGATCAAATTGATAATGAAACTGTGGTCTTACCCAAGCAGTAAGCCAATACAGCACTCAACATTTTCATTTGCTCTTGAAAGCAAAAATTATACCAATATTGAAGGAAGTATGTTTTTCTCCCATTACTTTTAGCTCCAGAAATTTAAACTGTAACTCTGAAACCTGCATGTGCTCTACATCTGTATGATGCAATTACCTTCACTGGGACCACTCACTTCTTCATCTAAACAGCTCCCTAAGTGTGTTTGCAAGATCGGAGTCTTAGGATATTTTTATCTTCAACAATATGATGCCATCAGTAGGTAACAGTGATTTGGTGCTGTCATTCATTCAGAAAAATGGAATCCAAATTGCTTCAGCCAGGACTAATCTTTCTCTTCAATGAAAACCATGGTTTTGGCTCTTTGCTGTGCACAGTGTTGTTTTAGAAGAGTGCTTGGTCACTTTTTGAGAAGGATTATATGTCATATTGCCTGTGATAGCAACGGGCTGGGTTTGATGAATTCAGAGATCCCTTTCAGTCTTGTGCTTCTACATGAACCCAGTGAGTATCATTGTTGCTATTTGGATGGGGATTTCTTTGGTTTTATGTCCAAAATTTCAGTTGAAATATTGCCCTGCACAGCAGCCTGCATGTTACACTTAAAATGTAGGCTGGCAGGAATTCTACAAAAGCAACCTGCTAAAAAAGGTATCCTGTGATTACAAATGTACTGGTACATTCTCGCAGGAGTGAATAGCGAACAGGACTGTGCCCACTGCTTTTTTTTTCCTTCTAGGTTATCCCCTTTAAAAGTGTACCCCGTAGGTGTTCATGTTAGCTGGTATTTCCTTTCAGTGTCTCCAGTAAGTTATCCTTTCATTGTGGGTAAGTAAGAGTTTGCAAAACTTTGCACCCTTATTCTTAAATTAAATACTGACAAGGAATGGAAGTGTAAAGCATGCTAATAAGCAAGACCTCCCTGTGGGAACCTGTGATAGAAGACTGTTTCACATTGAGAGGCAGACAGCACTGTTGACACAGGCTGTCAAAAAGGCTTCATGTCTTTGAAAGAAAATCTTAATCTTCTTTATTCATGTGTGAACAGGTCCAGGCCTTCATCCCGCAGCTCATACGCATTGACTGTTTAAACCGTGGGTTGCTAGGCTTTGGGTAGGGTTTGTTTGCTTGTGTCTACATTGTACGAATGGATGAGGACTGAAAATTAAAATCTGTCTGACACAGAGCACTGCTTTTCTGTCTCTGTTTGAAGAGACATGGCAACCCGGGGTGAAATGAAAAGGAATTTTATTGAGCGCAAAAACCGCTCAGTGTTTAAATGTTGGAGGCAGGAACTGAATGGTCAATTTGGGAGGCTTGTATGTTGTTTATAGACATTGGGATGGCTGTCAATCACAGTACAATGGTGAAATTTGTGTTGGAAAAAAAAGTGCTTTTTTAGTGGCTGAACTCCTGTTTCCTGTTAAAATGCTCACATCAACAAACAAAAAGAGGTTTTGTCTGAAGTTTACAAGCAAGAAAATTTCAGAATAACAGAGATACTGCTACTGTTGTGGCATCTTTTGATCATTGCGGCACTGACTAGTTACCATTTAAAACCAAGTTTTACAGAGAAAGATCCTATTGCTCTGTGGATCAGATTCTGCTCTAGTTCTGCGGCTTATAAATCAGGAATAGGTCAATTAAACGAACGGAGCTGTGCAACTGAAAAGCAGTATGGCAGTGGGCTCTCAGACTTTGCTTATGTGTGTGGTATTAAATACTTTACTTAGATATGTTTTATAAGTTATTAATATGTCTATAAATCAATAGCAAGGAGAAGCAAAAGATAAATAGCACCTATGAAAAAAAATAATCTCTTTCAGCACTTGTTAATAACAGCTAGAGAAAACAGGCTTATTTCAGGAGCAATATTCCCCTTTCCAGTTATTGTTAAAACTAATTGGCAGCATTTTGCTACTTCATTTTACAGACGTTTATATTATCTCAGCTATAAAATTTCTTACTGAAACTTGGCCAATTGTCAAACTTGCCACTATAAGCTTTGGAACAATTTA
>VZTO01023094.1:28209-60920 GCA_013400615.1 Syrrhaptes paradoxus | reverse complement strand
CCCATGTCTAAGGGAGCTGTGTTTCTTCATGGAACAGAATGGAATATTCTAAACAAAATATGAAAACCTGTTATAAATAAACTTAATTAAGTCTTTTCAGATGAATAAACAGTAGTTTTATAACCCTTGCTATGAGATCTCATAATCTTATAATTAATTCCATGTTTAATATAAAAATGACAGTTTGATGGAGTTGCTCTGAGTATTAAATAGGGAAATGTACCACATGCAGCTTTCCTGCTCCATATGCAATGGATTTTACACGGGATTGACATCACAGTAGATAAAGAGACTGGTCGTCTGTCACCTGGATGATGTGTGCTAGGTAGTGACGAACCTGGTACCTTGTGTATAATTTCCTTTTTCGGAACTGAGCTCCCCAAATTTTGTTTTGTTCATGTTTCCCAAAATTGTTCATCTCGTCTGAAGCAGTATCTGTACAGTCCATGAAAGGTAAGAAAGTGCAAATCAGACTCTGGTTTGCTTAGGATATATTCCAAGATTATATGGCTTGTGTGAGGTATGTTTCCCACTGTTACTAGCGCACTGGATTAGATCTTAATTGATCTCTTGTTCTTTCTTTTCTGAGCAGAATAAAGCCTTTGAAGATGAATACTGGCTCATAAACTAAATGCTTTCAGCTGTTGCTGCTGAACATAACAATTCCTAAGAAGATTTGTGTCAGTTGCTTAGAGATTTCCTTGTTTTTGTGGAGAAGAATAGGTTGTAGTTTAACCCTTAACTCCTGGATAACATTACAAGTCACAGTGTATGTCTACAGTAGAAGTTTAACAGCTGGAGAAGGGAAGGGGGCTTTAGTATGGCAAACAGTTAGAAATGTGAACACATGGCCAGAAGCAGGATTCAGTAGGACCTCTTATGCAGGAGGTCATAGTCATTGGTTAAATTGGTCTGCTCTGTACTTAAAAAACACAAATTAATAAACTTAAAAAGACTTAAATATTATTACTGTGTGTGCATGTAGCAGCTAGGTGAGAAGTGGTTGCAGAACGAGACCAACGCACAGCATGCTGACACAATACAAAGTGCTACCTGTCTCTCACAGAAAGCCATTTCAAGCCTTTTCTTTCCTTTCTTCCAGAAAGGAGTGATGTGCTACATGGTGCAGCTGGCATATTGGCTTGGCTTGATAATGCATGGCCAGAGCTTCATTAAAGGCTTTAGTTGAAAGCCCCCAGTACGTTAAATAAGCAGAAGCACAGTGAGGTGAGAGGGAGCATGTCTGGAAGTCAGGCAAGCCTGAGTAGCAATCTTTCTGTAGCAGAGCTTTGCCTCTCTGCCTTTCTTCATTACTTAATATATCTGCTGGTAAACTGTAGCTATCAGTTAGTGTTTGTCTTTATGTTGAAGTCTGTTTTAACATGAAGGTTTTTATTCATTGAAGTATGGACAGGACTCCAAGTTTACAGAAAACTTGCTGTACAACCAGTCCAGTGCTCTATCATCATCCTTATGTCCTCCACCCTGCTGTAACACCTCTTGAACAACACACTCACCACCTACCTCTCCTACTGAAGCCCAAACCTATTCTCTATATAATTTCAACTGCATATTTGCCCTTTTCCATTTCCCTACAAGCTTGCAATGTGTATTTTTTTTCTCACTTCTCATACTCTTCTCTTTTGATCCTCTTCACCGAAACAGCAGATTGCTTCAGGTACCTTTCAGCCTTACACCCACATGTTAACCTTGCCCTCAGGCATCAAGAACTGGGGAGCAGCTGACAGGAAGCAGCTGGAGTATGGGAGCCTTGTGGCTGCTGCCTGGAGTTATTGCAGGGTGCACAACTGGAGGGAAAGGAAAAGAGCAACTGGGATCTCCAACACATCTGAGGCTGGACCCAAAACTTCCTTTAATTTAAACTGCTGTGGACAAAAATGATAAGATTTGAAGCCTCCATTTTATTGTGATTTTCTGCCCGCGGGAAATCTTCCCTGTTGGGAAACCACTTGAGCAGCCATTGAAAGTCTCAGATGAGGTTGGAGAATGAATATCTCATTATTTAAAGTAGGAAAAAGAGAGAAATCTATATGGAGTACGTGGAACAAATAGTGAAAGCTTGGGCAAGTTTGGGAACAGCAGGAAAAAAAGGCTGCCACATCTAGGGGAATTGCCCAGTTGCTGGGAAGTACCTGGGGTTCCCCACTCCCGGCTTCTCTGCTGACTGCAGAGGAACAGCCACTTGGTGACCAACTGCAGGTCTTGTCCATTCTGCCTGGTGTACACAACAACTGATAACCCACGACTGTTACCAACTGCAGCTCAGTTCATTCTGTGGACTGAGGAATTCTTACCCTGATAATATGCTTTTTAAGAATTCACAGGAAAGTTGGTTTTGTTTGTTTTTTTTTTTCTTTTCTAGATTTAAGAGCCACTTGCCCCAAGCGAGTAAATCACATACATGCCTTTGGGTGCAAACTCATGCAACTGCAAGTTAGAAAATACCAAAAGGTTGTTTGTTTGTTTTCCAATATTAATTTAATCATCCAGTGATCTGGTTTTTAGATTATTTGTAACTTCTGTCATCATGCACTGCTTTCCTGCAAGATCTCTGCCTTATTCACTGCAGAAAGCACTTATTTAATGAGCAACTACTTAATCATTTATGTTCTCTGTTTCTCCTAGCCTTGCTGTACACTATCTTGCTAAGAAAGCCACACTAGTCATTTCATGGTGTTTTCTGTAAGACTCATCACTCAGGATTTTTTTTTCAAAGCACTTAAAAAAAAAAACTTTGGTTTTTCTCCCATTTTTGTGAGATAAAGGATTAATTTTATCAAGATTTCCTAGGAAGCATGGATCCAAACTTTAAAATACTAGGATGGATTTTTTTTTTCAGAAGCAGCCCTTTTATTTTGGGTTCCCACTTCCAGGGTCATAACATGAACACAGAGTGATAGTAGTTTCCACCAGGTAAACAACTATGATGAATGTGAATAACACACCTTGCTGAGCAATGCCTCGTACCTCTGGGAGAGGTTGACTCTAGTTGTTCAGAGGGCAAAAAAGTAACTTACCATGAGAACAATCCCGACATTTTACTTGCCTTGTGTTTCTTTCAACTTCTGCAGCAAGCAGCAAGCACCCACATTCAAGTTAGTCCTGGATAATGGTCTACTCTGCCCAGCTGCTTGGACAGAAGATCTGAAAAAAAAAATAGTACATTACAGTCTAATTTCACAGTCTCTTGAATGTACTTGCAGAGGAATACTAGCTTACAGCTAAGTGGGTAGTCTTATTATTGAGTTCTCTTAATTTTTGCAACCTTAAATTTTTTGGAATGTATTTCCTTTTATGAGTTTCTCTTCTTTTCCAAGAGGTTTGCTAAATTAAGTATGGCTTTGGAAGTCAAAGGAAATGTTCTGTTTTCATTTGTCTATGTTTTCTTACATATTTGTAAATACTTTCTTGTATAACAATACGAAACAAACTCTTAGAACTGAGAATATCTCTGCTACCTAATAATTATATTTAGTGCTTCAGTTCTCCCGCATAATACTTTCATCAGAGTTAAGGCAGAAGTAGGAACGGGGCATTGGTTAGTAACCATAACTAGAATAAAATCTTAGTGTGCTATGTTGACATTTTTCTTGCTACAAATAGCTTTAACACATGACACCCCACTAGATTTTTGGAGTATCTGACCAATATGTACTGCTAATATGTTGGAGAATATTCTGGGGTTGTCAATTCTGTGCTTGTTTCTGAAGATTCTAGCAGTTCACAACCAGTGCTTTGCCTTAGACGTCACAAAGTCAAATCCTTATTATAGCCCATGAGTTCCATATTAGGCTGGAATTCCAGTGGAAGTTCATGAGGGACTTTATGTCTGCAGAGTTTTGTAATGTGGCTATGAATACCACTAAGAATGTTTTCCTTAAAAGCTGGATATCCACACATGCCCTACTGGTAAACCACTGGGTTGCTGAATTAAGATTTTATTTACCACTGGAATAAATATACTACCCAGTATACACATAGTCAGGAACCACATATGGTAACCATTCGTAGGCTGTATCAACATTAGTTAAGTTGTTTGAGGAATTTATTGCAGTACATTAGCATAGGGAAGTATGTATTTAAAATCATAACTTTGCTGGTTAATCACTTCCTTCGAGCATCTTGGTCCTTCTGAACTTTGAAGTATTTTGCTGTCCAGTCAATCATGCTTTGAACCTGTTTTTAGAGAGAATTCTACCATCTCACTTGAAAGTCTGTTTTGGTTGGTTGTTTTTTGGTTTTGTTTTGGTTTGGGGTGTTGTTGTTTTTTTTCCCTCTGGTATTTGTTTCAACCTTCATGCTGTCAAAAAATTTTGAAAACTCAACGTTTTTCCTAAAAGGAAGACACAGATCAGGCAGAGATGTGCTGGTTTTTATTGAACTCTCTTATCTGACAAAAAAATAAGTACAGTGCTTTTAAGGTCCCCCCTCCTGCCCCAAGAATCTATTACTATACACTACATATAACTTCTGGGAAAAGGGAATAAAATGCATTGGTGTGACTTAACATTTTACTTCTAATTTCCAACTTGATGACATGGATAATGAGGAATGACCCTCTGAATAAAACATTTTTGCTGAATATTTTAATAAGCCATTTACAATTTTTCCAGTTTATTTATGACCATGATCATTTGATACTATATGTTTTTTAAAAAGTTGATTGTTGGCACTAGCTGATACACCTGTCATAATATCTATTTACAATATATACAGCCTCTCTGCCAAGTTAGGTCATAGTTTACAGTGTGGTTAGTACTGAATTCACAACATGGCATGATTCTGTACAACAGAACTGAACTTGTGAAACCAGCTAAATGGTGGTAATCTTATAGGGAGTTTTATTAAGCTGCAGCTCCACATGGGGATATTGGAAATATGTTGCTGAAGTGAAACTAAAATTTATGCAATTAATCATTTTGAAATGAATTTTCTAGTCTGTGTGTGTATTTTTGTTCAGGATAATTAGCTAACCACAGTTTGTTTATGTAAGGTGTGTGTAATCTGTTTATAGAGCACGGCAGCTGACATAATGTAGCTCTTGGCGAGCTGTGACATTCCCTTCCCACAAGTAACATTTGAAATGATAAAACAACATTCAGATGAATAACTCCCCACCAGGTAAAAATCATTACAGCCCACATTCTCCAATAATATTATCAATCCACCTTGTTAAAACCTTTCCACAGGAGCAAACACAGGTACAACCCCACTTGCTGTAACTGTAGACCAATTCTTCAGCCAGCCTGGGGCCCCACAAATGTGTCTGAAGTAAGTTTACTGTACTGAGAAGCGTGTTTGTTGTAGACCAAAATGTTATTATATGATCCAGACAAACGGAATGAGATTTGATTAGGGGATTAGAAACATGAACATGCAAGTCTCATGTCATTCAGATGGAAATATGACATATTAGTCCACAGGGAATCTGAGCCAAAGTATTTGCCATGGCTGAGAATCACATCGTTGTGCCTCTGCTCTGCAAAGGCTCTTTCCAAGATCACCCCATACTGCTCAGAGGAGAGCTTTCAGAAACCACAGGATATCAGGCTTCTCTTTCTGATGGCCCCCAAAATATTCACTTTTTTTTTTGATTAGGATCCATGTGAATATCTTCTTTCTGGACTGCGGAATGATAAAGCAGGGACCATATAAATACCATTGTGGAACCTGATCCACAGGGACGATGGACCATGGACACACTGCCTGCAGCTGCAGGGAGAGAGGCCATGCCAACAGGAGCTAGAGCTGCTGTGAACGGCTCTAGCTTTGATTTTGCAAATTCCTTTTGTAGGGACAGAGTACACTTCACCAGGTCTGTGTTTGATGGAGCCAAACCCTCAGGGGAAAGGTAACATGGCAAAGTGATGACTATTGAGGGTCAAATTCGCTGGCCCCCAAACAGCATAAACACACGTAGTGAGAGAATCCGAACCAGAAGAAATTATCCAGTGAGACAGTCTGGCAAGGGCCCGAGGGCTGAGCTGTGAACACCTCTTTCCTTCAGAAAGTGGTAAAACCAAGGACAAAGAAGAAAGGACAGTTAAAACAAGCAACCGTATGGACAAAAGAGAAACATGCTGCTTCTTATGCTGCCTTTTCCTCGCTCATAAAGCAGCTTTCAGCTCGTCATGCTTTCGGTGTGGCTCTCAGGGCACATCAACAAAGCAAGGAGACAAAGAAATGTTGTGGCTTTTGCTACAGATTTCTGCAAATTAGATCCTCCTCCCACCCTGAAGGAAAGCTGTTGGCAAACAGCATGTCCCAGTATTGAAGCAGTGCCTGTGTACGTACCCCAGCGGAGATGTTTGGTCTGGAGTCTGTGTGCTCTCCAGCCTGTGGGGGCTCTCGCTGTCACCCCATTGCACAGCCCGCAGGGTCCTTCCGACTTGGAAATTCAGTTTGTAATGTCCGCTAATTCTGCTTCTACTCAGCTGTGGACTTTTTTACATGATGGCTTGATCTTACAACAGCTGGTTACTGGATAGCATGTTTTTTATCTTTCCTTGGGAGTGCAGCCCCCTGCTTCCCTGCAGATGAACTGGCTGATTGCCCCTTTGCCAGCTCTGAGCTGCAAACTGCCTCAACATATGTAAACCGTCCACTTCTGCAGCAATGTGCCACCAGTAGAAAAGCCAAAAGAGAGTGGAAAGGATCATGTTCTGTGAACGAGTGAACTTAGTGCTGAATTCTACAATGGTAGTAAAAGCGGGTGGGTGATTGCAGTCAGCCTTCCCATTGCCGTACTGCTGCAATGCCAGCAGGCACGGGTGAAACGGGACAGTGACAGTTTTCTTTTGCTGGAAGGTTCCTTGGCTGGTACCGTGGTTAACTTCAAGTGAATTGAGGTTTATGTGCAATTGAGGAGCTACTCCAAGGAGAAGAGTTCCAGCTTTATTGAAGTAATTGGAAATTTTGCTATTTAATTCAGTGAGACAGGCTGTCAGTCTTAATTCCTTGGGACATAGGAAGACTGCAACATGACACTAGAAGAGGTCTATTTTTTCTTAGTGCAGGTAGGGCTGTAGGAATGAGGTAGAAGGGCCGGGTGGAAGAAGAGGTCATTCTTTCAGTAGTTTGGACTGTGAGATGCTTACCAAGCACCTGCCATGCTGTACAGCAAATGTAGCTCATTGCAAATGCTCTTTCTGCGGAAAATGAGGTGTTATGGCAATGACACGAGATGGAGCGTGCACTGGTTTCTCTGTGAGTAGGATGTCCTCACACTCCTTTTTAGTGTCAACCTGTGACTGTTCAGTCCTCTGACTAGTAGGAGGGCGCTGAAGGCTTTTTCATGGTGTATTTCATGCAAGAATGGCAGATATTTTCTTGCTAATACCTTAATTTTGTAGGTTTGTGCACCTGAAATATTTATCCTTTGTTAGTTTAGCCTTTTGGGAGGTATTTGTTGGACATATACTCTGTCTTCCAGAAATGTCCAGTACTTGACCAGAATATTGAGAGACAGAATAGGACATGACCTACAGATTTATTTCTGAGAACATTACTGCATGATAGTTATGTTTACACTGAATGTGTATCTTCAAGCTTAAAATGTAGATCAAGCAGTATTGCCAACAGGTATTTTTCCTTATTGAGAATTTCTCCACACATCGAGTCACTTGTTGTTCTGCCAGGATTATTGCAGCAGTGTCTGTTTCAAATCTATGTACAATTCCTCTTGTTAAAGAAAGAAAGAAAAGCATAATGGCCAATGTCTGGCTGAAATGTGCAATGGGTGTATTCACTCTATTGCTCTTTCAGATAGATAAATATGCAAGGAGCATGCAGTGATGAAGCCTTGGGCATAACATTGCTATTCTGCCATTTCTAATATGTTCAGGTGACACTAAGACAGTCACATGACGGTAGTGAATAGAAATTGGGCATTTTCGTAGTCTGCTCTCAAGCTATTTGATGTGCAATGTACTGCTCAGAATCCTACTACAGTGGCAAAGAAGATACATAGCTAGCTCTTGCATCAAGAGAAGCATTAGCAGCAGGTCAAGGGAGGTGATTCTCGTGAGACTCCCCCTGCAGTACTGTGTTCAGATGTGGGGCCCCCAACATAAAAAAGACCTGGACCTGTTGGAGAGAGTGCAGAGGAGAGCCGTGAAGATGGCCAGAGGGGCTGGAGCACCTCCCCTATGAGGACAGGCTGAGAGAGTTGGGGTTGTTCAGCCTGGAGAAGAGAAGGCTCCGAGGAGACCAAATAGCAGCCTTCCAGTACCTGAAGGGGCTACAGGAGAGATGGGGAGGCACTCTGCATCAGGGAGTGGAGTGAGAGGACAAGGGGTAACGGGTATAAGCTGAAAGAGGGGAGATTTAGACTAGACATTGGGAAGAAATTTTTCACTGTGAGGGTGGTGAGACACTGGAACAGGTTGCCCAGGGAAGCTGTGGATGCCCCATCCCTGGAGGGGTTCAAGGCCAGGCTGGATGAGGCTTTGAGCAACCTGGGCTAGTGGAGGGTGTCCCTGCCCATGGCAGGGGGGTTGGAACTGGATGATCTTTAAGGTGCATTCCAACCCAAACCATTCTGTGGTTCTGCGATTCTGTGTTTGATTCATGGGTTGTTATGTGATCAGTTAAACAGCACAGAATGAATGCATAAAATTATTTAATCATTCAGAAATCACAAAATTTGCTGAATGATAGGGTAAGGATAATTGAATTTGTTTGGCTCTTTGTCATCGCAGAATACTCCAAGCTAGCCTTTCTTTTTCATTATTGGGTCAAGTTACAGTGTCAAGTCTATTTCCTGGGCATTTATGAAAGGCACATTTCACAATCTCCATCAGGAAAAATGCTCAGATTATTCCTGAAGGCTCATAAGAAATGGCACAAAGAATGAAACAATCTTAGGCCACTGATCTGGAAAGTGTTTTCTTTTTTTGCATTCTTTATACCATAAAAGGGCAAAATCCCAGAATCTGTGATGTTACTCAGTTCAGTATATTTCATCTTCTTCAAAAGACTTCATCTCTCTGGATAACCAAAACCCATTAATCTTGGGAAAAAGAGTCAGCACTTAATAACAGAATATAACTTCATTGAGCACTTAAGCTGTGGCCAGGAAAAGCAAATACACTCTGAATCAACTCCGTGCAGTGAAGTGCAATATAAATGTTGCAGAGCTTATCTATGGAAGCGTGTTGTCATTTTCCTGAGGTTTCTATCAAACTTTTAATCAAAACCATAGCTGGAATTGGCCCACATTACTCTGATCATTTTTGAATGTTCCTTTCTGTAAAGTCTAGCACACAGATTTATAATGTTTGAACACTGGTACTCTTGCCAAAAGTCACAAGAAAGCTGCAGGCTTCAGACACACATCATCAGCACGTTATATATCTACTTCAGAAGCAAAGGGAAGTCCACTGGAGATGGCCACAAATGCACTCCAGTGGCTAGAACCAACGATGCTGATAAAACTGCAACATGATCTGGGAAAAGTATGACTCCAATGAATGAGGAGGATTGTATTCACAAAGAGCAGCTGCAGACTAGGGAGGCTAAAGGCCTGTATTAGGTCCTGCAAAAGTCAGCTTGGTAAATCTATAGTTAGGGTTCAGCTCTGAATTGCCCTACAGAACGGCAGCACTAATTTAACATATTGCTTAGTGACATGTGGTTTTTCTATTCATTCACTTTTCTTAGACATCTGGTCATTGTGCCTATGACGCTTCCTAAATGCAGCAGTAGTGTGAGAATCATGACAATATATATGAAGATAATCTCACAATATATATGAAGATAATCTCATAGATGATCCATAATGTCTGCTGCACATACCTGCAGTTCATGTTTCAAACTTCTTCAGGTAGAAGGATCATAGTACTGCCGCGAGCTTACTTTTAGGCTTGCCCCCCGTTTTGGTGTCTTCAGTGCACAAAAACAAGCACTTGCTGATGTGTTCTTCTAGACCACAGAGGCACACTCGCCTGTTATCAATAGGCAAGTTTCTTTTGCCTGATAATGCATCTACTAGAATAGCTATTAATCTAGTGAATTCATATAGCACTAAATTTTATATACAGACATCAAAAAACACATCTCTCATATTTCAGCTATCTTTGGTTTATATTAGAAACACAGAAACGAACATAACAGCCTAAACGAAAACCAGAAGAGTGGTTTAACTAATTCCATAGTTGATACTTTTACACAGCTCTTAATACCATAAAAATACTGTGGACCTGTTCAAAAGAAAGAATAAATATATGTAATTATATAATGTTAGTGAAGTGCTTATTTAGTAAATGACACTAGTTAAACATTCCCTCATTAAAAAGTCTTGAAAAATACAAGTTGATCACAAAATATAAAACATTATAGAGTACAAATTAAGGAAAGAAGATACTATGGTTTTCATGTATTTATACTTCTTTTTCCAAGTAGAACATTGTATGCTGTTGTGTTTTATAATAGAGTAAGCACGAAGAAATAGCTTCACTGCAAGACGTTGTAAATGCAAAATGTTGGGCTGTTTTACTAGTGGATTGACAGGTCAGTTGTTTACTTCTAATTAATAAAAGACAGAAAATATAAATAATATGTGTATTGTGATAAGATGAAATATTGAATTAATTTTGTGGGACATATCAAATTTGGAAGAATGTGATTCTTTTTCCTGAACTCCTATCTCACTGGGCACTGGCTTTGGAGTAACTCCATCCTGTACTCAATTTTCAAAGAATTTCCATCTGGTTTCATTATATTGGCCCAGTGTTTGAAAGGTAAATAGGCATTCAAGCACGCAAGACACTTTGCAGAGTTGACTGACCACGATCAGGGCTTTCTGAGACAGTCACATAGTCAATTGGGGGAAAAACTGACTCATTTATATGAAACATCCAGCTTCATTTTCCTTTATGTAACCAAGACCCTAAATTACCCTGATGTACTTGGCTGAGTATGTGATGAATAGATTGGCTAGAGGAAGGAACTGATACTGTCTATAATTTCCATGTACATCTGGGAGGTCCATGTGAGAAAATCTCGAGTTATAATTTGAAGAGTCTTCACATGAAGTAGTTCAGGATTATTATTTTTCTTTTTAAAAAAAATAAATTGCATAAAGTGCTTTGGACAGTAGGAGTAGTAAATGATACAAATTCCTTTGAAACAGTACACTGTTTCCTGCCTAACATGTACTTCTTCCCTTTTGGTTCTTACTTGGCTCTTCTCCCTGTAGCATCTGATCAAGTTAATTCTGTCATGCCTCTGTTTAACGGTAGCTCTGTAAGTGAAGGGAATAGTGGT
The DNA here is from genome assembly GCA_013400615.1 of Syrrhaptes paradoxus. Taxonomy (NCBI): domain Eukaryota; kingdom Metazoa; phylum Chordata; class Aves; order Pterocliformes; family Pteroclidae; genus Syrrhaptes; species Syrrhaptes paradoxus. The sequence goes on along the minus strand of VZTO01023094.1, from coordinate 49,634 downwards.
GTTTACACCTAAATCACTGGATGAGGTGGCCTTCCAGCTTCCTGAGCCCTTGGTGGGACCCTAGTGTACACCAGCCCACTCCAGGCTTTCTGGAGAAAGAAAACCCAGAGGCTCTGGGCAGAGGGACTGTGCAGTGACCATCCCCCTCGTCCCAGTCGAGCTGTGGTCCATGCCATGACCCACTCACCCTAGGTATTGCCATAATTGCCAACTGCACTTACTCCTTATCAAACTTCCCGGAGAGATAGAGGGAAATAAAACAAGTTAGTGAGTAGGCTACCCTTTGGAAGACCTCTTAGTAGTAAAGCTATTTACATATTCAAAATCGCAAAGGGCATTCTGTTTACAAATAATCTATGTTTTGTGTTTACAGCATCTATTGAAAATCGTGAGGTAGCAGGGATCACAGAGCTGCTTCCAGCTAAGCCAGAAATACAAGAGTCAGCTGTTACTAATAAACTCCAATTTCAATTGATTGAATAATTATTTTATTCAGCCAGTTTTCTTTTAAAAATGGTTACATCAAATAGTTTGAAAACTGTTCCAGATGTCAGTTGCTCTTTCACATTCGGAATGCATGAGCAAATGGAAGATAGGTCGTTTGATCAATAAAAATAACATACATGAGTATGACCCTGTACTCTATCTTAGTTTATCTGACAAGCAATTTCACTCCTAACAAAACTAAACCTGAGAGTTCTTTTCCTAATTTAGACCAAAATCCAGCTGTGATTCTGTCTGTAGCAAAACAATACACTCCTGTGTCCCTTCCAGCAGATGAGTACCTCTGGATGTTCGATGGCGAAAGCTTTAATCTCGATACAGGTTCATCCTTCCTGTTACCGTTTAAATTAATGTCAGGGTTTACTGAAAGCCTTCAGTCAAAGCTATTAAGAACACATTGGTTTTTGATTGAATGACTCTTTTGTGAATCACACTGCTTCCTGGAGAAAATGTTGACTCTTGGTTGAAATTGCCGGAAAACCAAAAGTGCTACCTTGGAAGGATTTTCTCCATTTTTCCTATCCTCACTTGCTTCTGTGCCCAGCTGCCTAGGTCAGATTACACCGACACGGCCTGTGAAGCATTTAAATGCCTCTTAGAGCAGTGAGATGTGGTGCACTGCGGAGGCAGAGAGGACTAAATGTCAGAGCAAAAAGTTTACAAACAATTGCCTTTCTTCCTTCCTCCCCCGGCTCTGAGATCTGTTACTCTGAAATACTGATTTACAGCAGATCATGTTACTTGTTAACATATTAGTCATACTTTTGACAGCTTAATAAGATTCAAGAGCACATTTTAAAAAGCTGACAAACATTTCAAAATATGACTCCTGACGTGTCATTAAAAATAATAAAATAATCCCATTCTGAGGCACAGCACTTCCTTTAAAAAAAAACCCCAAACACCACCAAACAACAACAATTCACTATGGTCTTTTAGGGCTTAAAACTGCTTTTTTTTTCACTGAAGTTTCAGGAGTTCTGAGACAGTCACTGTTTCTAATTTCTTTCTGTGGTGTGTAAGGAAATAGACACAATGAGCACTGTAGTTTATGCAGACTGGCCACAAAGAAGTGTTAATTTATGAAGACGAATGAGCTTGTCACGTAAATTTGCTCCTTAGAAACAATGGAGAAAATCCTGGCTACCCTGAACTTAGTGGGAATTTAATCACTGGATTCAGTAGTTCTGATTGTATCAGTAAATAAAAAATGCTTGGGACTCTTCTCTGCATCGCTGCATCCAAGTTGCCTGCTGTGACTAGCTCCCTGCCACCTCCTGAGCCCTCCACTCTGCAAATACTGCAGCCATGGCCAGTGAGTCCAAAATTTCACCTTGTTCATCCAGCCTCTTTTAACTGAAGGATGCTCGTCCCCTGTTTCTCTGTTCCTCCCCTAATTTCAATAGCTGGAAGATTAGTTCATAAATATAAGTATCACCTGATATTTTTTCCAATACAGTTCAAAGGGAATGAGAGTCTTTCTAGGAAAGTAGCTGGTTAGTTGAAAGTTGGATTTAACTGGATTCCCCCCCACCTCTCAAGGAAAAAAAAATCTGTAGAGTAATAAAAATTTAAGTGTCCTTAAAACTGTAAATGTTAAGCAACTATTTTATTTAATTGCATACCATATGCCACATTTGGCACACATTAAAATCTGCAGGTTTTTTATGTGTTTCTTACTGCTCAGTAACTAGTACTTAGCTAAATATTTAATGTGAAGCTTTTTAAAAACAGAAGCAGCCTACATGAGTTTACAGTCTCCTGTCATGCAAGAAAGGAAAAGGTAAAAATCTGTAACTCTTTAAAGCTGTAGAGAGTCAAAACTCATAATCAACAGGCATCACCTTCCCACTGGATCACTGAAACTTAAGTCATGTGCTCTGTCTAACAAGATGTAGTTTTTACAAACTAAATTGTCCTGTAGTGCATCCTCTTGTCCACCATGTATCCATTTAGAAACAAACATCTAATTTGCACGTGTAAATAAATGCTCTTTCAGGCAGAGAAGGCTAAAAATGTTTCTCCTAAATCTGTAATTAATAATTTAAATTAATTTTCTGTTTTTCAAAAGTCTTCGATTTGAATTATCTCCTATTGACCATCTGCTGTGTATTTCTTCCTTCAAATATGACTCCAAAGAGCTGAAAATAAGGCTTTGTTCTGTATTGTAGAGTACTGAGGTTTTTTCACAGTAAAAAGTCATATGAGATTCTGAAGGTAGAAAGGGCTCTCCCACTTGCTAAATCACATTAAAAGCTATTACAATTAGTTTTTGTAGCCTTTTTTAAAAACAAAATTGTTGCCAGAAGGAAGAATTTTAGACCACGTAGTGGAAGAATTGCTGGCTTTTGATTCCCTATCAGGTTGCAGTGTTGTAAATAAATGTTTTTGAGGGTAGAATGGGACTAGAAGTATTCACTTAATGAAACCAGTTTGAAAACACAGAACAATCAAAGCCACAGTTTGCCTGAAGCTAAGGGACTAGGAACTCAGAGCCTCCTCTGCTCTACCTTTCCTCAGTAGTGACAGGAGATTTTCAAAGGTGAGATGAAAAACTATGGCAAATGTTTCACTTGTATTTTGCCTCAACAACCTTTTTTCTTTAAAGCGACTCAACTGGAAATATGGAAGCACATGGAAATAAAACTTAGGTTTTTCCTGAAAAATTAATAATCCACAAAGCAACTGTTAGTACTTGGATGCCTTCCCAAGGTACAATAGAAAAGACATCTTTCTCCAGAATTTCTTTTTTAATTTGTTTTAGGATGAATTGAATTCACAAAGCTTTTATTTTGTTAACAAATGTCCCTCCTAAAATCTTCCTCAGCTCTGAACACATATGGTGTTCTTTAAATTTAATTCTTTCTGATTACCAGGAGCATTAAATCAAACCATGATCTAGAGTCATCAAAGAGATAATGTGCCATGAAAAGATGAAGTTAATTCAATTTCAATAACTTTATTGGCACTATATGGTGCCCAGGTACAGTAGAAGTTAATCAAGACAATGAAAATCAGACATCTGCTCACTGAAAATAAATGAGTATGAATGTAGTGTGGATTTTACACACAGACAGCTAGCTTCTGCACCAAACATCAGCTGTTTTTAATGCTGCTTAATACGCAAAATCAGCAACATTAGTTTGGCACAGATTTCTCATGGAACAGTCCTGACCTTGTATCAGAAACTAAAACTGTGATTATACAGAGAAAAATAATTGTCTTCAGAAAGTCTGACATTCTCTGATGATAACTTTTGAAACTGTGGTGTTTGCCGCTGGGAAAAGGGTCACTTGAAGCTCAGCATTTGTTCCCTTCCTGTTCACATTTTATTCTTGAATAGAACAAAGTGTTCTTGATTTTTCACTTGTGGCTCCAAATTGTTGCAAATAGATACTAATCTGCTGCTGTATAGCTCGCTTATCCAGAAACTCCGTCAAAAGCTGAGGATTCAGAGTGATTGTACTGACCTTGCAGCGTGGAATATTTCCTTCTCGTTGGAAAGAGTAAACACTATGTGTTTCTAATTGAGACTGTAATGAAGCTGACAGTGTTTCCCATTTCAGCTGGCTCCCTCTGTAGTTTTAAAAACTTTTTTGAAAGTCATCTTAATGAAGCATTCCTCCCAGTGAACTGGTTCGTCAAAATATTTGTGGAAACCGTACATTGAAAGAGGCATGTTGCAAACATGAGTCAAGTGGAAACTGAGGTTTTAAAGTGTTTTTGGAAAAGTGTAAGTTATCTTCCCTTTTCTGCTCAGGATGTTCCATCAACATAATAATTTCTGTAAGGATAATGTCCAGGAAGAATTCAAAACAGCTATCTTATGTTAATAGTGGACTCTTTTCACCAGCTTCTAGTAGTGCATTAAATAGTGTTCAATAAACAGAGTGAAAGAACTCAGATAGTCAGCATCATATAAATCAGCAATATGTACTAGAGTTTTAGCGTAACAAAATATTTGTCAAAAAGGTAGCAATGAGAGGGAATCTGCAGACACATCTAAAACTGCTTCTATAAGGTTTTGAGAAAGTTTATGTTAACAAGTCCTTTCTCTTCTATAATGTCAAGGGCATGAAAGAGTGCATCGATATTTGGTCAGTGGTAGATGGGCTTCTTTATGACGAATTAAGTATTAGAGCTGTGATTATCCACATTTAGTGGTATCCTTAGGGTACACACAGTTTACTTTTTTCTTGTGGCTCTACTGCAATTGCTTTCTTACCCATTAATTCCTGAAGAAGCTTGAGCACTGCAGGTCTTATAACTGACAGGGGTAACAGACCCAAGAGCCAGGCAGCTGTAAATTCCATTTCTTAGATGTTTTCTGTGGTGCTGACAAACCTGTCAGGAACATTACACAGCAGTGTAAGTTTAAAACTGTGGATGAGCCTCAGCATTTCTACTTAATGACATGGATTTCTTGTATGAAATCTACAATGGAAACTGGGCTGTGTGCGTGTGATTTTGTGGGGTTTAGTTTTTAATGCAGTTGTTAAGCACCAGAGTAATTTCTCTGTACAAACCTATTGAATTAGCCAGATCCATAAATACGACATTAAATATTAGTCTGAGTTTCCTAACAAAGCATGCTGAACCCTTCCTTTCAACATTGCTATTATGACCCAATATAAGAAACAAGCATTACTTTTCTCCCAAAGGGGAAGTCAAAGATGAACACAGCCTCATGTGGAATCTTTGTGGTAAGAAGGAGGAGTAGAAGCTTGAAGAGATACCTTAAATTACCCCAACTGCAATTAGGTTTCAGAAGTTCACATTCACCAGTCCACTCTCAAAAGACTTAGTCTACTGAAATAGCAGGCAATGGCATGTCTGTAAATGGCATAAAATGCAATAGGTTGAGTAGTTAGAAAGAAATTGCTGATTTGCTAGCAGAATTAATGAATGTCCTTTGTGGGAAAAAAAAAAAGATATCGTGCTCGGCTTACAGATTTGGATTATAATGTGGGATCAGAAAAAAGAAAACAGACTCTTTAATTTCTGATACATGGTTCTTCCCATCAGTTTCCAGAAGCTTCTTGTAGTCAGGAGTGATAGACAACAGAGGAATGACTTTATAATTATTATTTGTTTTAGAAGACCAACAAACTGTGCTTTGACCTAAAGACTAAGATTCCAAAGACCCATTCTCCTTGGAAGCACGAAGATAAAGAAACACAGACAAAGTCATGAACAAGTGTAACTTTTTTTTATCTGTCATGAGGAGAATAAAGCTTTTATCATCATTAATAATAAATGACTACAACAGTTATTGATTTCATTGCAAGAAGCTGCAAGACCAAGGCAATAGAGCATTCTCCAAAGGCATACAATGGGGAGTAAAAGCACTATTCTAGTATAGTGAAACAGAAATTCTTACCAAAATGGTGATCATCCATTTTAAACTGAATGATACCCAAGGAAAGAAAAAGACCAAAGTTGGGCTTTTTTTCAGATATTATAATCACAGTCAGCCGAAAGCTCTGAGTAATGAACCAGATGATAGTATGTGAGGTTGTCCATCTAAGCTTCCCAGCAGTAAGGAATTTACTATAACAATTTATCGACTTTGGTTCCCATGGAAGGAAACATGTGTATGCCTTTCCTGATGCAACTGAAAGTAAAAGCTGAAAGATAAAGTAACCGTTCCCAGGGCTTTTCACATGAGGCTTGATTTCTGCATTAATCATCTCTATCACAAACAGTCCTTGGCTGTAGTCCATGAAGACAAGGGAATGATTTCCCAAAGCAAAGGAAGACATTTTTCATTTACTTGTGGATGTCCTCAGTCTGAAAGGTAATCTTACAATAACACAGAAATTTAATGTGAAAGCAATGCTATTGACATGTAACGTTAAACGGACTGAAGGAATGTAGAGTTTCACTTCAGATCCTAAGTAAAGACACTTGTCTTTGTGCCCAATATGTTTGCAGCTTTGAATCCTGGAAAATGTAAGGCTAATCTTAACTTTTCTTTGCCTTCCCCTCCCTGGCAATTGCTGAACTGTGTTAACCAATCATGATGCTTATCCTGTCACTTAAGAAATTTCCCACAAAATTTAAAAGGTTTTCCACAAAAAAAAAAAAAAAAAATTTCACAAGTAAAAGGTCTGAGAGATACCAGTCTGTATTAATGTGCAATGTAATTCACAGCCTTCTCCCCCACAGCTGGCTCCTGAGGTGCTCAAAGCCTGGAACTACACACACGGTAAATCCATATAAACACGTCTGAAGTCAAAGATAGTTGATACAAAGTCAGAATTTCTTTTAATGAAGAATTCTCTAGGAATAACTATTTAGGAAGAATGCATAGGGTGGTTTTGGGGTTCTTTTCCCCTGTTTCCAGTGGGAACACTTTTTTCTGTGAAGCCGAACTAATGCTGAGTTTGTGCTGTTAACTTAGTCCTGTTTCCACAGCATTCTCCAGTGCAAGGTGGCCTAGGAGGACATTCAGCAATGGTCAGCTGCAGGGCTTGGATAAGAGTTCCCAGATCTGCTCATCCATAAGGAGTGCTCCTGTTGCAGGCAGGGAAACACCAGGAGCCCAGGAGCTAATCCTGGATGTAAGCCTCTTGTAATACCACCGTGTGCCTGTGGCACCACCTTCCCTGTAACCACGTGGCAGGTAATTGAAGGTGACAACAATTTACCTACTTCTAACCTTCTCTTCAGACTGAACTACCCCCATTCCGTCAGTTCCTTGTCATGCACTGTGTGCTCCAGTCCCCTCATCACCGCGGTGTCCCCCACTGGACTTGCTGCGGTCGGTGTCTTGCTTGTGCTGGGGAGCCCAAAGCTGGAGGCATTACCCCAAATGTGGTCTCACAAGTGCTGAATATAGGAGAAAAAAAGCTCCTCTGGACCTATTAGCAAGAATATACTGTTGCTAATGCAGCTCAGTAAGTGGCTGTCTGTCATCCCTGCAGGGGTACACTGCTGGGGCATGTTCACCAAGACCCCTAGCTCCTTGTCTTCAAAGCTTTATTTTCCTTCAACGGCAAGTCTTTACTGCTGCATGCTCTTGTTCCATCCCAGATGCAGGACTTTGTGTGCGTCCTTGACTTGGGAAATGGTGTATGCAGAAGTGCATTCTTCTCCATCATGCTTTAAGACAGTTTGTAGTCATTGAGGTATATTACTTGGGTAGTACAATCCAAATAGTATTGTAGTCTCTAGGCACTTATAGCTGTGACTGGTTTCAGCCACAATGTATGGCAGGGAAAAACAACAAAAACAGGCTTTAGAGATGATAATTAGCTTTCTGATGTGAATGTTGTACGTGTAGGATGAAAAATGTCTCCCTTAGGATAATGTTTTTTTCAGTTGAGTTTTCATTTTAGCACCCAAAAGCTATAAATATTAAACGCACATCCACATTTATTGCAAATGTTACTGTGCATGTATTTGGACAGCTATATACTTAGCTATGCTTGAATGAGATACAAAATCCTTATTCACCTAAGTAAGCACACCACTAAAATTCCTGCCACATATTCAGGCACTGGATCTTAGTGAAGGCTTCCAAGACACGGTCAGCAGCTTCTGGGCTAAGATCCGTTTGTGGACTCAGCATTCAAAGAAATGGGATGAAGAGACGGTCTTTGCCAGGTAAGAGAAGAAAAAACATTTTCTTATTAGGATGCATGGATGGGGAATTGTGCAACTCCATTTGTGTAAAACCACAATCTGAATAAGCCTGGGTGAGCGCTGGCAGGTGGATCCAACGAACTTCCCTTTGAAAATCTGCCCCTACCAACCCAACTGATGACTTGCAACAAATTGAAGGAAAAATAAAAATGATTGTGATGGTTTTCCTGCCAGCTCTGCAGCATGCCATAAGGGGCCAAAAGGCTGCAGCACAAAATCCTATTGCAAATAATTTTCTTTTTTTTATTCTTGGTTAACTTTTGCCTTTTCTTCCATTTAAGACAGTGGGATGAAGTCTTAACAGCACTGAAATCAGCATGCATTTTCAGTGTGGATTTTCACTCCAAAGATAGAATCAACACTTCAACTCTAACGCAGTTTAAAACTGACTTATCTTTTTCAAGATAGCCATCTAGACTCTTCTGTTCTCAGCCGTGAGGTACGTAATTTGGAGGTTACTCTAGCAGGTAAGATACCTATCTCGGAGATCTACCCTGCTTGTTTCAGTTTTCCATTTTTTGAGAAAAATTCTACAGCTGCATGTAGACTTCTAAAAGTGCTTGATTAACAATTAATACAATTTTGTGGATTTTAAGTTTAAAATATGCATGCAAGAATTAGGCACTACAGATATGGAAAGTGATTTTTCACTCTACAGTGAAATCCTAGTGGTTCAATGGGGAGGCAAGTAAAGGAAGGTCTGCATCTAATCTGTTTCTCTGCTTAATCTTATTGCTCAGTTTCAGTTTATCACAAAATTCAGGAAAAGAGCTATTAGAATAAGAGATGGGTGGGTGTGTGTGTTACAATTTTCTTGGAACTGATCTTATTTTGAATCTGATGAGGTTGATTTACTGCCTAGTGGAAAGGATTAACACGGGGCACACAAAACTGTTAACAAAGGCAAAAAGTTGGACTGTAAAAACTTGAAATATCATCAGTTTTTAATGCACAAATTGAGCAGGTAAAAAGCCAAAATTGTTCATACAGCTGTTTCATTATACAAAATGCTTTGCTGTGGATTTTTAAATTCCTTGTGCTACTCCCTTTTTCTTGTGTGAAAGTAACTTTTGATAGACAAGATCCAAGGCAAGTACAAACAGAAATCTGGCCCAGAACTTTCTCCCAAGAATGATCAGAACCTTAAAAAAATAAATTCTGCTAGGAATTCTTAACAATGATAACAATGGTAATTTGGTTAACAGGTTTTTAGGTTTGTTTGATTTTTTTTTAATCTTTAAAGTGAGCTCAGAAACACAGGCTGCAGAGCTCCAAAATCAGCCCTACTTTTGGACATCAGCTGAAAGTGGATTTTATAGAGAACCAAAAACCTAAAAATCCTGGGAATTTGGCAGGTCATAGGTTGTACTTTTTTTTCAATGGCTACTTTTGATCTCATAGGGCACCTGTGGTGAGTGTTAATGGATCAGAAAAAAAGAGAAGTTAAAAGTGATCAGCAGGGCTCTTTATTCTGTACCACAAACAATAAATGCAAACTTCTTCAGGCACTGGAGACCTCCGTCTGACTTACTGTAGCTGACAGGCTCTGGAAAGCTTTAAAATGGCTATGCAATAGCCATGGTGATCTGTGTAGGGTAGAGCAAAATATGTGACCATTTATCACATACATAGTCTGCTGGAGTCACGAAACTTTGCAGACTGGATGCATGAAACAACAAGTGAGCAAAGCAGTCAAGTAAACCTGACTGTTTCACCCAGTCTGGGCATAAGAGACAGGGGTTTCAAGCCATTGTCTTTCATGTTTTCTGTTTCCAGAGCCAAAAACTGATGAGAGAACTAAACTGTGGGAAATCAAAAGCAGATAGTATGTTTGCATATTTCAGACACCTTCCCCCCATCCTTCCCCACGACTGTCTTGGCTTGCTCCGCACTGAGCCATCCCACTGTTGTTCAAGCTGCAGGACATGGTACTCCTGGCCAGGCTGACAGGGTGTGATGCTGTCGGATAACAACGCCAAGCGCCTGCGTGATGAGAGCCTGGCTGAGTGCCGAGGGCTGACCCGTGCCGCATGCACGGATTCAAGGTGCAGGATTCCCAGATGGGAGTGCGGCGGTGAAGCCGTGCTCTGCGGACGGGATAAGTGCCCTCATTATTCACACTCTGGACAGCATAAGTGCCTCCATTATTCACGGGTGGGTCTATTGTATATTGAGGAAAATATGGATCTTTGTTGTTTACTCAGTCGCTGTGCAGCACTTTATCAAGTTTAAAGTCGATGAATTAAGCATGCAAGCGCATGACCTTTATAACCTTTTCTAAAGCTGCTCCCATCATGCTGGTAGGTGATTGCAGAACTAAAAATAGAGTGACCCAGCATATCACCAAGGCAAATGCTGTGCCAGTGCAGGATTTATGTCCTTTAGTGGGGGATGAATCAGATAGAATCAGATGGAATTACTCTTGATCATAACAGAAGGACTATTCCATACATTTGATTTTTTTCTAATGGTATTCCTAATCTGAAGGCCATTTGAATTTAAGATAAAGTACAAAAGCAAGATAGAAATATTTTGAAAGGTTGGAAGAGATGAAATAATACTGTGCCACTGAAGGTATACAACCACCTCTTTTACTGTTAGAGAGTACTGATGGAAGTTTTTATAACAGATCAAGTATATAACTTTTATTTAATATATATCAAAAGAAAGTAGTCTATATTCAGACTCTGAAATGCATCACTGAAGCTATTCAAATCATTTTTTGCATATAACACAAATTTTGAAAGCTTTTTGGGAGAAGGCAGAGGGTAAGTGGGAAGTCTTTTTGCAGCTGTTCACATCACTTTTTATGCCAATAAGGACAACAAGGATGGAGTGGCACTTACAAGCACTGCTTGTTTAGAAATGGCCCTCGAAAAGGTACAAATTAACATTCACCAGAGCAGAAAGAAGTAAGATGAATGAGAGCAGGAGTTCAGCAAAGCAACTAAGAGACTCATCTGCAGAGTAGTACCACAAATCAAAAAGCCGTTCACCAACAACTTACCCAACAGGCAATATGGAGATGTTCATTCAAGTGCAAGAGCTGGCATCTTTAAAAAACTACTGCCCAATTGTTGGGGACAGGGAGATATGTCTTCCTTTCAATAATTTAACCCAAAATTTATAGAAGCCATTTTGGTAGAACTTAAAAATTAATTCAAGCTAAAAAGCCTCTTGAGGAATTGCTTCATGACGTAACGTTATCCGTTTTGGCACAGCTAAATTCTGTTCAGTGCTCTTACCCTGATCATGGGCAAAAATTGTAGCAATGACTGGCTGTCTTTCTGCTTTTACTTTGAAAACGGCGGAGCAGGAAATCTACCTGAAATGACTGATGGATCTGCTAAAATGATGGAGTGGTAACAGTTTAAACAGCTTCTCTTCTGCTGCGAACAACTTCATTCGAGACTGGTTCTGCTCAGAGATATATGTCATTTTTTTCCATTTCTAGCTTCAGCCAGTGGAAAGATTCGCAGGCGGGTGGGATGTGGAACACCTCCAGATTTAACACAGGCAGTTTACACTGATGGAGTACGCAGGCTGGGGGGAAGTGAGGATGCTTAAAGTCCAGAGGATTTAATTTGCAGAGAACAAACAATGGTTGAGACCAGTTCACGTAAGAGGCAAAGCAGAAAAGTTGAGAGATCTGAGCCTCTGAGGTTCTGTGTAGGCTGTGTCCCCGTTTGCCGTGTGACCTGTCCTGAGCTGTTCAGACTTTGCCTCAGCACCCTGCCTGCACAATGGAACAATATTCTCTCTCCTTCTCTGGAGCCCTGTTAAGCACTCTGATACCTTTAGACAGAAAAGAGGCCATGTGAGAACACTTTCTTATGATACGAATGCCAATTTTTTGCTAACTTAATATTTGTCAGATGCTCCTGGATTTTTGAATCAAAGAAGTCCCCAAGATCAGGCACAGATCTATCGGAAAGTCTAACAGACCACGCGAGAATGTTCCCATTGCTGAATTCCTGTTTAATAAGTCAACTGTTCTTGTTATTTATGCACATTATCAGGCACAATGCACAAATCAGAACCTCATATAACTCTGTTAGCTGCAATTCTTAATGCAGAGGCAGTGAAATTACTCACAGACCTAAAAAATAACCTTCAGTCTATATCGGGGTTGCATCTGGCACTGTTCCTGCCAACAAACAAGCCTGGGTAATTTTGCTGCTGGTCCTTTTGCTGATTAGTATTGATTACTCCTCTCACCTGAACATGAAAAGAAATCTGCATTTCCTTACTGGAGTCACAGGGCCAGATGTTGGGAATACAAACATCCTCCGCTACCCCTGCAGCAACAATAATCATTAAAAATCACCTAGAGCACAGACCTATTTAAAAAAGCTGCAGATAACTGTCCATAACACATTTAAAGCACTGTTTGAACCAGTGACAAATGGAGAATTACTATCTGCAAAGCACAGGCGGGGAGAAGCACCGCAGCTCTACTCAGGAATATAAAGCAGAGGCACCCAAAGGCAGCCTGGCTGTGTCTGGCAATCTGTCATGCGCTTTGTCCCAGTTAACTAATGTAAATTAGTAACTGACCTGACCAAAACATATCCTTTGGTGATATTTTGGGTCACTGTTAGTTTACACGCAGATTTTTTTTCTTTCCACCCATCCTTAATGTGCCCTGTGTAGACAGACACAAAATAAGGAATTCTATCACCAGCATAAAACAGAGCACATATTTCCAGCAGTGTTTTGTTCTCTGGGACGAAAGGACACTAAGAATTAAATGATGGGTGAACTGCCAGCTAACTGAAAATGCTGGTTATATTTCAACCATTGAACAATTATACAGAAAGCTATAAAGTTTAGCTGTTCAATTCACCCTATACTTTTACAGTTGGAGGCTTATAAATTTCTTCTGCTGGGAAATATTAATCATGGCTGATCTTCCTCAGCAAAGCTGACAGAGGGTAATAAATGCAAGGGAAGAGAAACATAAAGCCTAAAACCTGCACTGGCTCAAGTCACTTATTTTGTATGGCTTTTAAACAAGCAAGTTACCTTTATTTACAAGCTTGTAGCTTGCATCTTCATTTCACCCTAAGAACAACCGAGGCTGATGTCTCTGATGATGATGTAGGTATCAGCAGTTTTTCTATCTTGCTTTGTCACTCTGGGCAGTTAGTTGGAGATGTCTCTTCTTCAGGCACATTTCTAAGCACAGTGAAGAAATGTGCTCCAAAGTCAACCTTCCTTGTGTTGTCTGCATTGTTAACTACCCTGGCTGGGCCCTTGCTGTTTCTTTTCACCATTATAGCAGCTTCCTCTTCTTTCACCTGCACGCACACAAGTTGTGATCATTTTATACACTTTCCCTATCCATTTCAGCTTCCTCAAGTCCTTGTCTTCAGTTGTTCCCACATGCAGACAACTAGATTCAAAATTGCAAATGTCTTGTCTTCACAACTTTCTCCTTCCTAATTAACTGAATGAATCACATTCAGCCTTCAACCTTTATTTTCTCTCTCTTTTTTTTTTTTTGCACAAGCCTCACCATATCTTTGCCAATTTTCTTTCTCTGTATAGATGACTCCTCTGACTTGTGGTCTGAAACCTTCCAGAAAGAAAGCAAATGTTTGTGGCTAGGCAATACGGTATTTGGACAATGCTGACTTTATTTTCAGGTGCTTTGGAGTGACTAAGTCTGTCAGGCTGGTTTGTGTTAATCCTGTTACCATTACTCTTCTCTATCCTCCCCACTTCCCCACTTTCATTACATTTATTTGTCAAATCTTTATTGAAATAAAGTTGTACGGTGTCAGTAACAGGGAGTATCTCTGCTGTGGCAATAGTAACAGCAGGCAGCAAAATTATACTGGGACCTATAGTTGCAGTGCAGCAGAAGTAAAGAAAGTTTTAACTAATTTTTGGTGTTTGAATGCTGAGAAAGCTTAAGTTCAGCTCATTAGGGGTGATTAGCTTCCCCAGTTATGTATTGACATGTTCCCTTCTAGGCACAGTTTTCAGCGGAACCATTCTATCTCTATACATACATGTATGCATCACTTGCTATGCAGTACATAAAGCTAATGTGGCACATGGATAGAGGGGCAAATGGATGGAGGGAGGGGAGAGAAAGTTTCATCATAAGTAGCATGATTTATAGATCGAGAGCACATTAAATAGAAGAGCATCCACCTATATGATATCATCCTTTGAAGGGGTAAACTAGTATCATAGGCACAGACACCTCTGAGATGTTTTCATATGGATCTAAAATTTGTCCCTCGATTCTAGCTTAGCAAAATTCTTGTTTCAAGTAGTTTTATATCTTGTTACATACTTACTGCATTTTACACACATCTGCTCTATGGACTTAGAATTGTGTATGTTATTTTCCAGAAAAGCAGAAAACTTTAATCCAGGCTGATATTTACAGTTTGACTGATATATGATCATTGCAGCAAGCAGTGCAACTAAAATTCAAATATTCTAAAATTCAAGGAAGTTGCTTTGCAATACTCTTGTCCTCTAAGTAGCATGTCAGTACACTTAGGTGTATCTAATCTATGACCAAGGGTTCCATAAAAGAGGCCTGATTTTTTCTCATAATATGAATTTTCCATTTTTAAGTTTGGGTGAAATTCTGACTCTTTTTGCCAGAAGCATAGATTTGAACACCTTCATTTATTGTCAAATGCCATAGGGAGATCTGTCCAAACAAAGTATCCAGAATAGTATATTAATTGGTTTGTGCCAGCCTCTGCTTCCAGCAATCTGTTTCTCCTCTAACAAGGATCAAGATTTCACCCATTGGATTAACATATATGTGCTTTAAAAATTGGTTTTAGCACCAACAATGGAATTGGAGGTGAGCCCATTAATAATATACACCAGCTGGTCTGAGTAGAAATCAGGCTTTTTGTGGAATTAGTGATGACGAATGGTGACTAGATATGCTTGTACGGACACAGGATTTGAACTGGGAGCAGAGAGGTGTCTGGAAAGTGCTTCATCAGAATGGGACTAGAAATGGATATGGGAAAAAGAAGTCAGAGGGATACCCCACTTGCATAATTTCCCAGATGACGAAAGGATTCAGCATGAATTTATTTTGATCCACTGTTCTCAAGGGCATGTCAATGGCTGTTCATGGTGGCCCCAGAAATGGTGGAGATCCTCTCACACCATGTGGATCAGGACATTTGTGCTCAGTGGGGTTGCATTGTTATCTTATCCCTCAACAAAAGGATGCTGGCTGTAACAGAGGTCTTGATGAAAACCTTTGCAAAGGTTTCAATCAAGGAAATAGATGCAATGGAAAGAGCAGGTATCTGTAATAACAATTTCTGAGAATAAAAACAGATGATGCAGTCCCACAAAGAAAGCTTACAGTCAGTTGGATGATAATCCTTCTGGGCCAGGGACCCTAAGGAAAAGGCAAAGAGGAGAAAGTCTAATGTCGATTGTAACAGTGATTTAATAACCATTCTCCTGTAGATACCTGGTTAGGCTTTTGATTTTTTTCTATCTGTTGTCCAGATCAAGTCACTGTAATTCTTCATTTACATGCATGGTTCAGATGGACAGGGAGTGTCCGTTTGTCATTGTCTGAAACTAGAGTTCCTTAGGTACACTTTAAATCAAGCTGAAAAACTGAACCCCTCCATGTCAGGGACTCCTTTGTAAAACACTGACTTCAGCGTTCCAACAAGGACAAAGGAAGAGCCCTGCACGTGACTAACCTCAGCATCAGGCTGGGCCTGGGGACTAGCTGGGTGGCACTCTGCTGAAGAGGACCCAGGATCCTGGTGCACATGGACCAGTAGGTTATGTATGAGCCATTGTGTCACGGAGGTGGTAAAGGGACATAGGGCTATATTAACCAGGAGTGTAGCTTGAAGGGAAGTGATTATTCTGCTTTATTCAGCACTCGCGAGACTGCAGCTTGCGTACTGGGTCCAGTTTTGAGTCCCCTGGTTACAGGAAAGACACCAAAACACTACAGCAGGTTCAGCGGAGGGCTCCCAGGAGGCTGGATCTTGTGTCCTGGGATGAAGCTGAGGAACCCAAGCTTGTTCAGCCTGGAGATGAGAGCTTTGGGACCTGCAAGGATGTCATCAAAAAGACAAAGCCAGGCCCTTCACAGTTATACAGGGTGGGAAAAATGAGAGGCAACGATCATAAATCAAAATGGGGAATATTCCAGCTAGATATACAGAAATAATTTATTACTATGAGGATGAAGAGCCATTGAAATATCTGCCTGGGGAGGCTGTGGCATTTCTGGCTATGGAGGTTTTCTAGTCCCAGCTAGAGCAATATGGTCTGAATTCAGTGTCAACCCTGCTTTGAGCAGGAGATTGAATTGAAGACCTCTTGAGGTCCCTTCCAACCTGATTGTTCCTATGTTGCTATTGTATGATGAGTAATTCTGAACTTTCACCTCTTCTTTTTGTCTTTTCTCCTACAGGCCCTTCATTGCAATCCAGAGCTTTGTCCTAAGCTATTTCATCTAAAGTCATATCAAAACATTTTAGGATAACATTGATTTATTGCAGGACTGCTATGAGAGAAACATACCACTCCACATGTGTCTGCAGCTTCCCGGAGTGTAGGTGAGTTTGAGAAAAACTATGTGAAAAATGCATACCAGAGACTGCAGCTTGTCTGTGTTTCTTCCTGGTGACAAGGACCAGATTTTTTAATTAGGAAATTAGTACAGAAGTATTTTATGTTTGCCTCATGTGTTCAATTTTTATTGTGGAATTTTAAAATTAGATGTTTTGGGGCAGGGGTGTACATTGGTTCATTCTCGAGAAAATTTTTGTACTTGGTTGATTTGACCTGGAACACTTTTTGATCCAGCTTCTTCTTATTTTCTTACCGCAGCTGTTTGTTTCATTAGGGGCTGTATTTCAAACACCTTTCTCACTTACAGTCTGGACTCCTTGGAATACTAAATCCTCTTCCTAGTCCAAGTACAAGAAGCACTTCTGCAGTTGTGTGGCTGGGGCTTCAACAGTAATCCAGTTTTTTTGAAACCTTCTTCTTAGAACAGAGTTCATGTTAACAAGCAGTGCTTCTAAGACAGAGGCAATACTTTGGCGAGTTCAAATGGAAGCTTGCTGCACTGAAGAGGTGTTTTCTTCTTTCAAATTTAGGCAGGATTGTGACATTTCACGTGTCATGTTGTAACTTTTTTAAGCTAAAAATGACTTTCAAAGGTCTGCATTATAAGCCTCATTTAAAGATGAGAAGAAGAAAGGAAAGGGATAATGAAGGCAGACAAAATGTCTCTAAGCTCTTATACTTAAAGCCATGTGCTTATTGCAAGACTCCAAGTCTTCCCACTGAGTCTAGCACTTAAATGTTACCCACACCCCTCCTAAGAAATTGCAGTGATCCAGTCTGAGAAGAACATTGGAATCCAATGCAAGTTGATTTCATGATAATGTTAAATCTGATCTAGTAAAAATATTAAATCCTGAACATATTTTTATTAGGATTTTGATAAAAACCACCTTGTTTATTAATCATCTTTGAGATAATAATTCATTAAACTGGTGGAAAAAATATTCCAGGATTTTAATTTTTAGGAATGGAGGTACCAGTTTGCATTGGCAGGTAGTTGGAAGGAGAAGCTGGCATCATTTGTTGTTTTCCCTTTCTTATAACTAGTGCAGTAAACACAAACGAAATCACTCTGTATTTTTCTCCTCCAACTAAGCTTATGACTGTATTCATCCTTTTGTTATTTCTTATCTGACAAATAATGTCTCGACTGTAAAATAGCATAGTGGAAAACTACCATTAGAAAGGACTGATTTTTTACTGAATGTGTATATTGTGCCACACTTCTGCTAAATAAAGAAGAGAAACTATTTGTGTATAAGAGTAAGAAAGAGATTTTTCTGGTTTCTGCATCTTCCAAAGAAAATGAAGGCATCAGTCCTTTTCCCATTTGACTCTCTAGCAGTATGGATGGGGCAGTATGTACAGCAGCATTCTTATTCACTTCACAGATTGTCAGTCAGAAGAATTCCATGGAGTATTAAAAAGGTGAATGTGAATATACGGGGTTGTACAACTATAAATTGAAGTGATTTGGTGTGTCAATAAAATAATAATGGCAAGCACTAAAATCCTTTGGCTGTGAGTCAAGTGTGATGTAAGAGTTTCAAAGAATGACATAGTCCATTTTTCTTGCCTGTTTATTGCATTAACCCCTAAGGCTGCAGTTACCAGATGTTACTGATGTCTGAGGTACTCAGACACTAACAGATAGACATAAAAATGTCAATATTTCTACCTTTCACTTGTGAGCTTTCTATTCAGGAATTGGTGCCGTATTAAAAAAATGTCTATGATAATGATGACCATTAGTACCAGTAAAAGCAAATGAAACGATAACTTTCCCTAAGTTTTGCCAAGTTTCACATAGTCTAAATTGACACTTTAAGTAAAATATGTGTAAAAAAGCCTTGTAGTTAAAGTAATTATTTTTTATTTTACCAAATAAATTATTATTTCAGGCAGTTATCGCAAACTTTAGTAATTTTTTGGGGGAGACGTGTCATTTGTTTTTTTAATACAGCAATTCTCTAAACCCCTTCGAACAGCATTACACTTTGTGCTAGGGCATCCTTTGTGAAATGGTCTGGATTCAGGTGCTAAACTTTCAGTGTGACCTTTCTATATCTAGTTTCGTAGTCCCTCCATCTTCTCTAATTCCTACAAACTAAGAAGGTTTAATTCTTCTCAACTCCCAATGTATTCTTCATTTTTCAAAGGTGCAAAGCTTCCCATTAGTGAACTGTCTGACTGACAAGTCCTCCCAGTGTAGATTTGCTTGAAGAGGGTGAGAGGTTAAGCACCAAGTTAATGTGGTGACATGCAAGCAACAAATAACTGGAGTAAGTGTGGGTTGTTAGAAGTCTATTGACCTTCAAGGTGTTTTCAGAGTTGCACTTCTTCTTGATGACAGGCAGAGATGGTTCCAATGAGCTGGAGGCTGGCATGCTGTTAAATTAATAGCTCACACCAGTTAGATTATTTCTGTAGACCACATGGGCAGTAAGAGGTTATTAGTGTGGCTAACAGACAAATCTGCACCAGAAATTGTTTGAGTGGTCCGCTCATCTTGTCAGATGTGTTCATCAACACTTTTCTTCTATCAACAGTCTTACCAATTGCTGTGGCATTCGTTCTCTCTTTTATTCTTACATGACTCCCTGCTCAGAGACTATAACAATTAAATTGTTGTGCCTGTCTCAGATGTATTTTAAATGAAATGGATCTGAAGACTTAGGGCATTTCATTTGATATTAGTCACAGGTTCTACATGACCTTAATGAAGCTTTAACAGAATGAACAACCTGACTTCAGACACCTGAATGAAGTGCTTTAGTGCCAGTTCACTTATCAGGGCTTGTCCAACAGGCAGACGTCTTACCCTAGCACTAATTTAGAAAGTGTTTAATTAGGAGGTCTAAATGGAATGTGAATTGGTGTACTAAGTTTTCTCAATTTATTTTGCAATATCTATCAAAAATGCAGTTGAAATACTGCGTACATCTCTCTCTCAGACAAGGCTCAGTAGAAGTATTGAAGAGATGCTGTTAGATGTTACTCTGTGTACTGATCTCTCCTCCATTACTTTATTCAGCCTTGGAGTCCCTTCTCTTGTTACAGTTGATTGGGTCTTGCTTTTGCTTTCTCTCAGCCAGATTTTTCTCACTTTTTGAATTCCAAAAACTTTTATTTGCTGAGCACCATGAGCAATACAGCCCCTACAGTTTTGCTCCCTTTACTGTCAACTGATACGATTTACTGCTTTCTCTAGGGAGAGACCTTGCTTTTCTCACTTTCTAGGATTTGTTTGGGATGGATTTTCATGGGTTGCCTATTCACAAAAAGGCAAAAGAATGTGCCCTGTCTTTTTGATAGTACTGAGTAATCAGAAGATTACACAGCTAAGGAATAGCACTTCACTAAGTCATTGTGAAATATTTGGATAACCTGGTAGCCCTCCTCAGCTCCTGTCTTTTTCTACCCCGGTTCCTTCACCTGCCTCTGCTGCCATCTCCTGCTCAGAGCATGACCAGAGACAAGCAGTTCATTTGGCCAGGTGACAACAAGAACAGTCTCCTTGCATCTGAAAGGCTGGGGCTACTGTAAGTTTATCACTTAATTGTGCCGGGACTCTCCTGGAACAAGGAGAGCTAGCCTCTCTAAGTGCATCGTTGTCTTAGAAAGGCCACTCAAGTGGAGGAGCTAGGGAGAAAGTGGAGAGATAGAATGACAAAAATACTGGGTGAAACTGCTCCACAGAGTTTTCAATTTGTACTCTGACTTCCATGAGCCAGAAAACCAGCATGTTTGGCCAAAAATCCCAGATGCAAACAACAACCAATAAATATACATACCCTCTTGTTGTAAGAAACCATGAGATCCTTCTCCAGTACTGAACAATGTCCACTGTAAAATCTCCCATCTTTCTGTACCGCTTGTGCTATGAAACCAGACTTATAATTTTAGTGTGTATTTAGAGATCAAGTTGAGGTGAAAGGAAATACATGAAAACTGGTTTTATACAGCTAGAAGCAGGTAAAGCCTTAAGCTGTTTTCTGAGTGTACAACATCTTGTATGGGTGTGGAAAGAAAATACAGTGCAGTTAGTTCAAAGATAAACTGTCCTGTACTCCTCAAAAACGTGTCTTTAAAATAATTTAGTTCTTGGGGAACTGGGGATCCAGCAGTCTATTAAACCGACCTTCCTTACTTCCTTGCAAGTCGTTGCATGTGGATCGGGGCAATCCCAAGCATAAATGCAGGCTGTGTGGAGAATGGTTTGAAAGTTTGAAAGATGTCTGGTTTTGGGTGAGTTTGCACTAATTTATGATGGGAAAATGATCTGTTACTTCATTGTAATGCTCTTCCAGGTCAATTTTGCAGATTACACATATGACACAGCAGAATTTATAAATAAGATTAACTGATTTTATAGCTTTACCTTGTTATTCTTCCACAGAAATATCATATAGTAGAAATCAACTACAGATGGAAGTTCAACAACACCAAGTGCAAGTTCCTGTGCATATGGGTTCGGCCAATCCCAAGGACAAATACAGTCTGGGCAGAGAATCATAGAATCATAGAATCATAGAATCATGGAATCATTAAGGTTGGAAAAGACCTCAAGGATCATCAAATCCAACAGTCAACCCACACCACCTAACCCACTGAACCACGTCCCGAAGCACCACATCTACATGTTTCTCAGACACCTCCAGGTATGGTGACTCCAC
>VZTO01023094.1:0-27523 GCA_013400615.1 Syrrhaptes paradoxus | reverse complement strand
TATAGGTGAGGCTCTGTCCAGAAATGTTTTCTCTTGCTCTGGGTTTTCTCCCTGTGGGTTGCCCCTCTCTCAGGGTTGTCTTGGTTTCTTGGAAACTCAGGCTCTTATCTTCATTCCGGGTTGCAGTTTTGGGACTCTCCTGCTCCAGTATTGTTAGCTGAGAATGAGCTGAGCCTTGGTCATCGGGTGGTGAGCAGTATCACTGTGTATATATCACTCATTTGTATACTTGTATATATTACTATTATAATAATCGTTGTTATTATTAATTTCAATATTATTGTAGTTTAGTTATTAAATTGTTTTTATTTCAACCCATGAGTCTTTTTTTTCCCTTTACCCCTTTAGTTCTCTCCCCCATCCCCGGGAGGGCAGAGAGGGGAAGGTGAGCAAGCAGTGTTGTACTGTTTTGCTGTCAGCCAGGGTAAAACTACAATACTTGAAAAATGCTAATGAAAAAATGACAAATTATTAAACCTGGAAAATGTTTACTTTTGTAGAAAATATTTTAAAAATAGAACTTAATTTTTTTGGCAGTTCACTTTTTAAATGTGCTATTTTTTCTATAATTGTGCACCACATGGTTTACTGCAGTTTATATGGTTATATTGAAATTACACAAACTGGGGCACCTAAGGGAATGTTTATATTTCAGAAAAAAAAATGGGCTGGATTGTAATGCAGCATGAATCATAAGAGAAGTTTAGAAACACACGAAGATGAATGTATCCCTAGTGACCCAAAGGAGAACATCTGGTAGGTGAGATGCTGTATAAATAAATACCTCAAAGGACCTTGGTTTTAACATATATCAGTAAAGCATGAATATGTACTCTAAAAACCTGAGAAATGTATATTAATTTATT
Organism: Syrrhaptes paradoxus; assembly: GCA_013400615.1. NCBI lineage: Eukaryota > Metazoa > Chordata > Aves > Pterocliformes > Pteroclidae > Syrrhaptes > Syrrhaptes paradoxus. The sequence goes on along the minus strand of VZTO01023094.1, from coordinate 26,657 downwards.
AATTTAGGAAGGATAGAATATATTGTGTATTTGTTTGATCATGCTGGGAGTTTCATGGAGCTGACAGAATAGCTAACTGGGATGAAGTCACTCCAGAAACTCAAGGTCAGCTTTGTAGAGGAATACTGGTGCGGTGCAGCTGTACGGCACACATTTAAAGTTTAGGCACATGGTAGCCACACGGACAAGTGGAATCCTTCTCTGAGAATCCTCTCACAGAAGTAGCTGAAGCCAAAGAGCTACCAGTACCTGAAGGGAGACTACAGGAGAGATGGGGAGGGACATTTTAAAAGGGCATGTAGCGACAGGATGACAGGAAATGGATTTAAACTGAAAGAGAACAGATTTAAACTAGACATAAAGAAGAAATTCTTTACTGTGAAGGTATTGAGACACTGGAACAAGTTACCCAGGGAAGCTGTGGATGCCCCATCCCAAGAGATGTTCAAGGCCAGGCTGGATGAGGCTTTGAGCAACCTGGGCTAGTGGGAGGTGAGCCTTTTAACCCACCAAAAGTCATTGACAGATTTCAGTATGATACTTTAGGAAACAGGCAGATAACTGTTGCTTACCACCAACTTCAGGTGTCTGCCTTTTGGTGTCTGTGAATTTGGGCCTAAATTCTTCATAACAAAGCCCAGTCCCCAAGCATTCTGAATCCCTGAATATTTCTAAGCTCCCTTCAAGAAAGTGAGGTCTTCCCAGACAAGCTATCGCAAATTATGTAGTAAGTTTTAGAGTAAGTTATTTAAGCATTGCTTTTCAGTCTAAACAAAATATTCAATATTTCAGTTGACGTGAGGTCTTAATTTCTTTTTCTTTTTTTCATAAAAGTATCTGACGTGCAGTTGGACTCAAGCTGTGTGTTCAGTCATCAGGAAACAGAGAAAAAGAAAGACACGACCTATTGTGTGATTTACTTATGTAAGCAGTAGGACTTTTATGTGAGGAGCTAAAAGAGGAATGAAGCATATAATACTTGCAGAGTTAAGGAATTGCAGCCTATATTTGGGTGTCTTATGTTTACCAGCCACCTAGTTTATTGTATAGTGTGCTCAGGTCTAGTAATCTGAAGAGATATACCAAATCTTTCCACCTACAGAGTCTGAAAGACTTTTGTTTATTGACCAAAATGGAAGGGAAAATCCTCCAATTTTTTTGATGCTTATCAATATAAGCTCTATCCATATTAATTCCCAATGTTAGTCCATAAACAATTTTTTTAAGCAGTAAGGGAGGGAACACACACACAAGTATTCAGCACAGAAATACTGTGGGTACACTTTTCTGTAAACATTAATCCCCTAATCACATGAAACTCTCCTTCATGTGAATCCAAAAGAACTATGTCTGGGCAGACACTACGATTTTCTTTTCCATGAATAGTTGAGTTTTTTTTAACAAATTCATTCTGTCTATATTAATGGCTGTTCTGTATTTTCTTTGTGTCAAAAATCAGACAAATGCTCTTATTGTCCAGCAAGTTGGCAGAAACACTGAATATTGGAGAAAATTGCCATGTGACCTATAATTCCAACCAAAACGAATACTACCACTCAGACAGGGCCAATCCAAAGCCTATTTTAAGTCAGTGGGAGATTTTCCATTAACTTCAATAGGCTTTGGATGAAATCCATGCTGCATACTGGCAACAAACAGCTCATTCACAAACTACAGACCACTGCTTGTTTGCTGAAATTTTGGAATGAATAATTTTGAATAATGAAGAAAAAATCCTCAAAATTGTAAGCAGCTCATGGGCAATTTCTGTACCTGGAGGGGAGGGGAATTCTCCGAAAACAGTTGCCATGCTTTAGTAAGCTTACTTTTATACAACAAAAGCGCAGCACTGAACTATTTCATGGTTGATGTCTAAACTCAGTGAGGATCTGTTAGGTGATATGAAACACTGGGTTTCACTTGTTTTTCGATGCTACCTTACATGTATTTCAAACGGAGCTTTAGAACAAGCTTGTGAAATATTTGGTCGCTCCTGCAGCTGGCAACTAGTGCTAGTCTTTCCTAGCACCAGCATCACCAGTGCAGCTGACTAAACCACTTCTGGTCTTTTCCAGTTTCCTTTTACTCCTGTTTGATTAAACTATTCCCACCCCTCAATCTTGTAGGCATGTAGTTTAATCATTACAAAATCACAGCGAACAGACTCAACCTAGCAGAGTGTCCCAGAGTCCTAGCATATGTAAGGCTGGAAGACACCTCTTGTGTCTTCTGATCCAACCTTCAGCTCAGAACAGGGCTGGCTTATTCCAGTTTGCTGGCAGTCGTGTCTGATTCAGCCTTGAATATCCCCAAGGCTGGAGACTCCACAACCTCTCTGGGCATCTTGGGAGCTCTGTTCTAATTGTGGGGTACTCTCATGGTTTCAGTTTTCTTTCCCTGATACTGAATCAGGATTTTCATTGCTGCATTTTCCATCTGTGGCCTTTTGTCCTATCACTGTGTACCTAGAAGGAGAGTCTGGCTCTGTTTTTTTTCAACAACTTCCTGTTAGGTCACTGAAGACCCACAAGACTTTAGCCTTTTCTTTTTAAGACTGTCCCTATCTGCTGTATTCTGCAGGTGTCATCTGGTGTATCTGATGGCCTTTCACTGGACTCACTCCAGTCTTGTATCAGGAGCTCAGAGCTGGACTCAATACTCTAAATGCAGTCTCTCAAGTGCTGGACGGAGGGGAAAAGTCATCTCCTGGCAATGCTGATACTGTTCTTGAACCTCATGAGGTTCCTGTCAGGCTGTCAACAACCTTCATATCTCTCCACCTAAAACAGGCATCAAAATACAGCCAAGTAAAGCAAATGGCATATTTTCTGCTGATGAAGACCGTATGGGATCCATTTATTGCTGGATACATGGTTAGCATCTGCCAGAAAATGATACCTGCTTTCTGTCTAGCTTTTTATTGTTGATTGCCAGGTCACGAGGTCTTCAACAGTAAAAACATGGCAATAATATGGCAATGAAGTCTTATAATGTCTAAAGCAGCTTAGCAGATCCTGATGTGTCTACTGATACAATGTGCCAAGAGTAACTTGCTTGTTACCCGTAAGACTGGCCCAGAATCTTTGACTGACTGTGGCCACTTAGGTATTTTTTGTGCATTTCACATTTAAAGATTATCTAGCTTGCTTTGCCAAACCCCAGTCATTATAACAAGTAGAACTTATCAACTCTGTCCATATATGCATGCAAGAAATACTGCAATTTCAGCTTGGTTATGAGTAGGTACTGTAATAACACTGAAAAGATTTAGAACTCTGTACTGCCTTGCCTCCTTAATACTTTTTCCTGGGCTGATCTCTTTTCAGGATAGAGAGGAATGTATATACTGAATAAAACAATAAATTCAAAATATTCCCTTAAGCATGGGGGGAAAAAATCCATTAGGGATCTTGCAATTCATCTGTTTTAAGAGTTAATCAAGTTCTCAGATGTGATGACCACACCTTCACTTCAGGCTGATTTAGGAAACTGACGGAACTGTGCGCGACTACTTTTGCTGTCATCTAATTCGGAGAAAACTTGTGAAATTCTTTAATATGCCTAGACATTCTGTGAACTGCTTATAATGCAAAGCTCTGTCAGTCAAAGCTGAAAGTACAAGTGGTTGATAACAAAGCCAAAAGGTGACATTTTCTCCTGAGTTGACTATTTCTCCACAATATCCAAAGTGCTGTGATTTGAAAGGTTTAAGCCTTCCATAAATCCAGACTTTCCCTCAAGTTTGTATTATATAGCAAGTAAAAAGAGGGAGGTTGTCCTGTGCAGAAAAGTACAATTTGAGGTACTCTTGGTGAAAAATCTGGGTCCACACTTGTATCAACACTGTTTACTTCAGAGCTGTTGAAAAAAAATTATTTTGCATATTTTAGGTAGACACAACTGTTACCTAGTAATCACTATAGTTAATTTTGCTCACACTCACAAAAACCATAAAGAAATCAAGGGCTATGATTCACAGAGACAATTACATTTAGTATTTTTTTTTAAACAGCTATCTCGCCTTACTTGCTTTCTACCTAAACTATTTTGGGGCAACTGGCTTTCTTAAAAATTCAGTGCTTCTCCTCTTCATTCAAAACTAGATAAGATTAAATGGTGGAATTTTGGGAGACAGATTTCTTTCTTCCTTTACTCTGAAAGTAATGCGTGACTTTTAAAGCCACACGTTGGCTGATTTCCCTTTCTTTTCTGTGGAATGCCACAGTCACAATTTATGAGATTTTTTCTTTCTTTCAGTGTTTCTTCACTGGCCTGACTGTTAAGTTCCATTTGTCTCTTACTGGTTTTCTTAAAAGGTCTTCACTTGTGTCAACATCTCATTTAACCAGGTTCTGAAGACATCTTTGCATACAATATCATTGTTATTTTCAACTGGATCTGTGTTATGAATTTTTATGAGATGTCCATATGTATTGTCCAGGCCTGGGGTCCCCAGCACAAGAAAGACATGGAGCTCTTGGAACGGGTCCAGAGGAGGGCCACAAAGATGATCAGAGGGCTGGAGCACCTCTCCTATGAAGAAGAGTTCAGGGAACTGGGCTTGTTCAGCTTGGAGAAGAGAAGGCTCCAGGGAGACCTCATTGTGGCCTTCCAGTGCTTGAAGGGAGCCTATAAACAGGATGGGGAGTGACTATTTACAGGGGTTGATAGTGACAAGATGAGGGGGAGTGGTTTCAAACTACAAGAGGGGAGATTTAGGTCAGATATTAGGAGGGGATTTTTCAGTCAAAGGGTGGTGAGACACTGGAACAGGTTGCCCAGGGAAGTTGTGGATGCCCCATCCCTGGAGGGGTTCAAGGCCAGGCTGGATGGGGCCCTGGGCAGCCTGTTCTAATGGTTGGAAACCCTGCCCACAGCAGGGGGGTTGAAACGAGATGATCTTTAAGGTCCTTTTCAACCCAGGCCCTTCCATGATTCTATGATTCTATGATTCTATGATTTTGGTCAATTTCATGCATCTGATCAGAAACTTAATAGTTGACTGTCTAGGCTTTAAGTATTTTAAAGAGAAACACTGTTCTATCTTTAGGCATGTGCATACTATAATCAGGATTTCTCCCTAGGCAAAGGTATTTGTCCAAAAGCTGGTTACGTATCCCATAATTCAACCAAGTTCCCATAATCTCTTCTGTATCACAGCCAACAAAATAGTGCACGAGAATTGCTATTGTGGACAGTTATATTGCCTGATTTCATAGTAGATCTCAAACATATATTTCATACTTTCCTTGGGATGGGCTAGGGAATTATGACTAAGCAAATGTGAGAACACTTAAGCCCATCAATGACCAATGTCTCATTTGCTGGTTCATTTGTGTGCTATTCATTCTCCTCTGTTGGATGTGGCTTGGTATTTATTTGGACAAGATCTGAAAAAATTGTGCTCGTGTCTCAAACATAAGAATAGCAACACCCAGAGAAGTGTAAGAGGACCCAGTGAGGTGGTTCAGGGAGTTTGTTAGGTGCCTCAGCAGCATGCATCTTCTCGAGGCAAAATGAATCACCTTCAAAAAACAATTCACAGCACTGGACAGGATTCGATTCTTCATTGTGGAACAACTTAGAGATAGTTTACATGAAGTGCCTCTATGAACATAAGAACATGGTTAAATTTCCATGTCATTAAATCTTGCACATCATATGATTCCATCCAGTCACTGTCAGGCAGGACCCCACTCTCGGTAGGTTAGCATCTAGTTATGTCTTCAAAACACAATTAGGAGAGGAGGAGAAAAGACCAGTCTTCCACACAAAGTTTGTCTAATAACCTGGTGGTGAGAGCATTCACAAGAGAAACCTGAAAGTGACACTTGGATGAATACCTGGAAGTTGGGGAATGTGGATGAGACTCCACCAGGAGCCAAGGTGACTCTTTGGAATACAGGGGAGCTCAGCTGGGAAAGAGGCACATTCTTCCTCAACGTGGAAAAAAAACCCCAACAAACCCCACACTGCTTTTGTGGGAGCCTGAATCCGAAGACTTAAAACAGGACAACTCTCAGGACAAAAGCAAAGTGTTCACTGACATTTTTTTCTTGTTGAGGTTACATTTTCCAGACAATTTTTGTGAAACTGAAGCCAACATCCAACCTAAGTAACCATGTAACTTCTGAGGATAGCACTTCACCTTGTGTGCATTTGGAAGGTATGACTTATATAATGGAAAAAGTACTGATTTTCTTTTCTATTTTGTATATAAAAATATACAATATCTTCAAGTTTTAAGAATATGATTCTAACTACTCCAATGCATGATGTTTGTGGTTTAGCTCTCCACCTTGGTGTCTGTCATCATATAATCGAGTATTATGTGACAATGAAATGGCATTTGATCCTAGATCTTCAAAATAGAAGATGTTCATGCCAAATCTCTCTTCAGTCCTTACCCCATCATTCAAAGAACTTTGCTGCTCCATTGCCAACTCGTCTTTTAACATAATGAGAGGTGACTGAAGTGAGTTTTTATTCCCTTCCTCTTCTTTTCTACCACACTGTCAAATACTACCAATGAAGGAGTGAATGTCATGAGATGCTGACTAAGTTAAATTCAGACCTTTTAGCCGTAATAAGGCTATTACATGAAATATTAGCTCACTTCCTGTTACCCTAGGCAGCAGCCTTTTCCTGAAAAGAAAACATTTATATTTCCAGCATAAAGAAGTGCTCACAACATTTTCATTTAGTCTCACAGTATTGCAAATACAGCACTGGACTGACAGATAAGCCTATGAAATAGCACCTGGCCACCTACCTTAACTCGTAAAGCAGCAAACTGCCAGCATTAAAAATGCCATCGCCTTGCTCTCCTGGCTTGAGCTGTGAAAATTGTAATTATGAGGGAGCCAGACCAGTCAGGTTGGATGATGTCATTTTGTAGAAAAGGAGACTGTAGTAGGATAGTTCTGCCAGTTCTCTTTACAGTCATTCTAGTGCAGGATTTGCACGTAAAAAGAGTGCTCCAAAATTAATAGAGTAGTGTAGGTTAGGATATCTGGGACCATAAGGGACTGTGGTGCATTAGGTATGTGGACATGCCAAAGCTGTATTTCAATCTGCTTAAAGAAGAAACAACAAAAATCTTACAGTACATGAGGCCAGCTGAATAGGGAATTGCAGTCATTTGTTTATGTTATAGTTATGTCTCTTCTAGAATAAAGGTCTGCTTTTACTGAGGCCCAGGAGTTGCTTCAGCGAAAGCACCAGGAATGAATGCACTTTGTTCAGTATAGGGCACTGCTGGTTTATCTCCTTTGCGCTTTTCCGTATTGTGACATCTGCTTTTTGGATATCTCCTCTGCAGTACATACTGCAGCCTCCTACAGTAATGCCCTCTGAGAGATTTTTCTGAGGTTATTCTGAGGTAATTTATGCATCTTTTGCAGAGTTATGGGGAATTCTGGGATATAGTAGTATCCATAGTTTTTGGAAAACTTTTTTAATTTCCTCAGGAACATGTACAATTTTCCTTCCTGGAAAAAAAAAAAAATCTGTTCTTTTTTTCCAAAGTGAATGCCACCTTGGAGACACTACTCTCACTTCTTCCGGTTCTACGTGAGCTTTGCTAGAAATGTTGAAAAGCACTGTCGAAGATTTTATGAGATATAAAATAAGAAAAATCACAGCCAAAATTCATCATGACCAACTTCCACCTTGTGCAGATAAGATCTGAGCAAATGTAATGTTAACTAAAAGAATATTTGTTTTGTTGGGCCACAAATGTCCTTCATTATGCCTGAAACAAGGTAATCACAGAGTGGTAAGAACTCTGCTATGGTTTGTTTGGGGTTTTTTAGTTATGTGTACATGCAGAACCCTGGTGGGCTGCATCACTCTGTCATTCTTGTTCCCACGTACATCCTCTAAATACAGAAGGACTTCACATCTCATGCTAGCTACAAAAGGCTTTTTAACTCACAGCTCAATGCAGTACATGAAATGAGTAAGATCTGTCCATGGTCCTCACAGCTAGCTCTTTCGAGGGGTGGTTCAACTTGGAGAACAATCAGCGTGCTCCTGCAAAGCAGTCTCTGGTTTTAGCTTTGAAATCAAATGTTCTCCATCAGATGATAAGAGGTAATGCCATCACTTACATTTCAGTGAGATGTACAAAGAGAATTTCTGCAAGGCTTTCAATGAAGAGATGAATGTAATAGAGTACAACATCCATTAGAAATGAGTGCAGTAGCTATGAGATGGTGTATTTATGGCTTTCATCAGGATAGTCCTATTAGCATGGCTAAGTCCATTAAAGAGCTTCAGTCCTCACCATAGCTCTACAGTTGACTAAGAACTGTTATTGAAAGAAAGAATGAAATTCATATTTTTGGGACGGATGTCAGAATGTAAAATACACCAATATATAAAACACAGCTACTATGTGGTTACAGGAACAGAAATCCTGGTTCTGACATGAGTCTAAGCAAGTGAAAGGGAACTGCTGGAGAGAGTCCAACGCAGAGCCACGAAGATGATGAAGGGAATGGAGCATCTCCCTTATGAGGAAAGGCTGAGGGAGCTGGGTCTCTTTAGCTTGGAAAAGAGGAGACTGAGGAGTGACCTAATGAATGTTTATAAATATGTGAAGGGTGAGTGTCAGGAGGATGGAGCCAGGCTCTTCTCTGTGACATCCAGTGATAGGACAAGGGGCAATGGGTTCAAGCTGGAACATAGGAGGTTCCACTTGAATATGAGAAAAAACTTCTTTACAGTGAGGGTGACAGAGCACTGGAACAGGCTGCCCAGAGAGGTTGTGGAGTCTCCTTCTCTGGAGACATTCAAAGCCCGCCTGGATGCGTTCCTGTGTGATCTGATCTGGGTGTTCCTGCTTCGGCAGGGGGATTGGACTGGATGATCTTTCGAGGTCCCTTCCAATCCCTAACATTCTGTGATTCTGTGATTCTGTGAAAATATGTGAACTGGACAATGCCTACTGCTAATACTACAATGAAAATTACTTTTGCTCTAAAGTTATAAACAGAATTAAGTTTTGATTGCATTGCATGGTCTGTGGTGGCTGTCAGAGATGGACTAAATTTTCCACGGACATTATTTATATTAATTTACTTGGATATAGAAATGAGTAGGCAGCTAGACAAAAAGGGCAGTCACCCACTATGTACTGCTGGAAGATACACCAGGAAAAAAACTGGATACAGAATAAAGACCCAGAAACATGGGTTGACCTGAATATATTTGAGCTCCTATACATCAGGAAGTGTTCCAAATGTTTTTACAATTGCTCACTTTGATAAGCTTGTTGTCAATACTTAGTTGATGAAAATCCAGTGACACTTTGCCTATGAAGACTCCCAAAATAACCCCAAACTCAGCTATGTTGTAGTCTTCATGCAACTAAGGATTAAAATTTTTTATTTGAAATACTTTTCTTTGTATGAAATTAAGTCATATTTCATTGTTCCACTGCCTCTGATTGAAAAATAAAGATGACTTCATTTAGTGTGAATTAATTAGTTCAGGAAAAATGCAGGGAGAATTCAGGCTCACTATATGAAATAATCCAGATTGTCCTGACTTCAAAAAAGATAATACAATCTAATAAATCAGACCTATACTTCCTATTTCCTTTCCTGAAACATCTCTGTAGAGAAACTATGTTTCTTTCTCCCATAGGAGCTTTCCATGTAAGGTTCTTCCTGTTTTCTGAGACTTTCCAGTTTCCTGAATTAGCATACTTACTGTGAATATGAATTCTTCATATGACAGTTAAAGTTATTTTTCTCAGTTCCATTCATGAGATACAGGAGACAGCTAATGATGACTTCAGCCATTTATATTGTTTTTCTTTGAAGTGAGTTCATGTAATTTTACACTGGAGAATAAGAAAATAAAATTACATTTGTTTCATTGACAATAAGAAACAAACAGAGACTTGTTGAAAAAGAGCATATCTAAATGACAAGTTGCTAAATACATGGAAAATATGTTTTCTAATCAGTAATAGATTATGTATCCATCCAAAATCAACTCATTTTACTTTTCCCTCTAAAAGAGGTGAATGGCACAGCAGTGATAGTCAGTTTAGGTGCTGAGTAGAAGTTTTTGACAGTGATATTCCTGTCTCAGATTTTTGTTTTAGAGTTAAATAAGAACATCCTTAGAGATGGGGTTTTAATGCTGATTATTCATTATAATGAAAAGAAGTATATTTAACATCTAAGTCAGTTGGTATCATGAATCTTCTTCGTTTTGTTTAATTTTAAAAGTAAGAAAGATGAATTTTTTTTTATATTCCACGATGATGTTTTTACACTATTAAATGTGTATCCTACATTTGGACTCTGACTGGGGTTATTTAACTGAAAAATGAGGCAATCAAATAAAGTAATATAAAATAACTAGTGGTTAAAAGGAGTTTCTGTGTACATTCTGAAAATAGAAAAGACCATGAATTTGACAAGATTAAAGAAATATAGAGAATCACTGCTTATGTAGTTAAATATACCCATAGTTATGACATGAGACTTTTTTTAATGCTAAGGATTTTAAAATGGATATGAAACCTCATATGTCAGGATATAACTCAGCCTCTAGTTAGAAGCATTTAGGAAAAATAATTGTTATAGTCAAGTTACTCCATAGCGATCACAGAAATTATGTAGATATGCACGTAGACTACACTAATCTCCCCAGGCCTGTTTCTGCATTCTAACCACCATCAGAGGTAAGTTCTTTCCTCAATTTTTATTCAGAAATTCTTCATATTAGAAGGACTGTCCTAATATAGTTCTTAATTATTTTAAAATGGATTTTCAAAATTCTTCCAGCTAGTGGAAAGATACATCAGGTTTGGGCTTTTTCTTACATAGCTGCATATGTCTTTATTTGATTTTCTCATCTATGACATCAGTGTGGATGTTTCCTGAAATACACAAATCTATTGTGCATTTCTATTTTGTACTTAGGATATATGAAGCCTATATAGGACCTATAAGTACATATAGGACATACAAGGATGTGTATTGTAGAATCGTCCAGTGCTGACATAATTTTTTCCCTTGTCTAGTCCCTTGTTGGGATGTGTTCCTGTTTCTGACCAATTTTCTGTAGTTGAGGTGAATTTCCTGGGTACAACTGTCAATAATCTGAATTATTGTGTTCCTTGGACTTTTGTCCGTGCTTCTCCACAAAACGATGAAGTGTCATAACTTTGTTCATAATTTATTGTTTTGTATTCACTGGTCCTCTGGAAATTTTACTCATATAAGTACCACTTCGAGCTACATTATGTTTGACTGGGCATGCTTGGATGATGACTGGCTTAACCAAACAAAAAACAATTAGACACACTTTCAGACTCCCACAGAGACAGGTAAGAAAAGAAGAAGCTATGAAGAAAGGAAGAAGTAAGTCCTTCTTATAAGCATCGTTCTTTTTAGGTGTTTGGTCCACTCCACCCAAGGTACCAGTTCTAGTGCTGACAATCCCTTTCATGACTGTTTATGTTCTTCTGACATGTTTTTGAAAAAACGCCTCTGAAGTATGTGATTTACTGACTCAATATATTGATTTGCCTTTTATGGTATAGCTGCTTGATGAGTTTACTCTTGCACCAGTAAGTGAGAACAATGCTACAGTCTGATTCATTCTGTGCAAAAAGGAAGAAATTATATTGAGAATCTTGTCGAATTGAATTTGAACAAAAAAACTATTTATTGACATTCCTACGTGATCTGAAGGATTAACTAGTGGGAAAATGGTGCACAAAAAATATAAATAAGAGAAAGGCTTCACTTCATCTTACAGGCCATAATACTTTTATTTCCACTTCTAAAAGAAGCTTCTGTAAGGAATTAACCTTTGTATTGACATTTTTCAGTCCACAAATAGGTTTTAAGTTACACTTAAATGAGGCTTCCATTGCTGACTCTGGAAGTTAACTAGTGAATGAGCAATTCAGCAGAAATTCTTAAACATGAATGTTACAAGTTCCAGGTATCATATTCTTGTTGGAAAAATCTCAGCACTTACAATTTCTCCTGAACATTTTTTTCCATAATTGACTTTTGAAATCATGACAGGGGAACAAAGCATTGGCTGACATTTAGGGTTAAACAGGAGGATTTCCTCATATTTTATTACTAAGTTTGTTTTTCTTTTATTGCAGACTATGGGAGGAATAATTTGTGTCTGTTTTTAATCAACCAGTATCAGCATGGAAAATTACTAAGGGTGCCACTTCACTTGAAGTGGAAATTTATTTGTTTCCTTTTGAAAAAACAAAAAATAATTTATAAGTTTCAGACAGGCACTCAGAGAATGCTATGATTGCAGTGATCTACTCTTTTTTCATAGTCTCAGGATTGCTCCATCTATGTGTTTCCCTATTTGAGGCTGAAAGGAGAATTTGTGGCTCAGTTTTGTGCCTTCCAGTTGTATTTGCTCATTTTCTTTTGGGAAATGGTCTGTCCCAGAGTTATGTAAGGATTCACAGATTCTGCAGTCTTGTCCAAAGGCAGTGTAAGAAAAAGCTGGAAGTAAAAATTGTGGCAAGTTAGGCAGACAGTATAAACACTTAGTCCTGGGTCTCAGATCACAGGTAAAATTACTCCTTTGTGTAGCAGCATTAATTATATGTGCTATCAAAATCTCATTTATGGGACTCTCAGTCATAAGACCAACTCATGAGTTATTTCTTATTAATCCAGTTCTCAACGTCTGGACTGTTGGTGCACATATGCAGGAAACAAATCACCTAAACAGTCTGTGTGGAATGAATTGAAGAATAAAAGCGTGTAACAATAAAAATGGTAGTCTAAACATCTCAGCAAAAGAGCAAAATTTAAGACTATAGTTACTTGATGGTTGCTTAGACAAAAAGCAGTAAATTAGAGACCATAAATAACAGAACAGTTACAGGCTTTGTAATAACGTCCTGTAACACAATTTCGGAAGCAGTGGTTTACTATTATTACCCCTAATGAACAGACTCTCTATAAAGAACAAAACCTGAAAAGCACACTATGCCTGTAAATTTAATGAAGCACACTGAGTCTACAAACACACACGCACTAATGTAAATGGCTGTTTGGCTGGTTTAGGTATAGCAAAACAAGGAAAACAGGGAAATCCTGAGACAGGAAAGTGAATCCAAAGCTGAAGTCTGACAGACTCGAGTTTATTACAGCTCCCCTTTAGGCTTGTCTCACAGAGAGCACGAGCCAGCACCTGAACCTGGAGCTAACTCTCATTCACACACACAAGCTCACCGCATCTGGAATATTGTGTCCAGTTCTGGGCCCCTCAGTTCAAGAAGGACAGGGAACTGCTGGAGAGAGTCCAGCGCAGAGCCACAAAGATGATGAAGGGAATGGAGCACCTTCCTTATGAGGAAAGGCTGAGGGAGCTGGGTCTCTTTAGCTTGGAAAAGAGGAGACTGAGGGGTGACCTAATGAATGTTTATAAATATGTGAAGGGTGAGTGTCAGGAGGATGGAGCCAGGCTCTTCTCTGTGACATCCAGTGATAGGACAAGGGGCAATGGGTTCAAGCTGGAACACAGGAGGTTCCACTTGAACATGAGAAAAAACTTCTTTCCAGTGAGGGTGACAGAGCACTGGAGCAGGCTGCCCAGAGAGGTGGTGGAGTCTCCTTCTCTGGAGACATTCAAAGCCCGCCTGGATGCGTTCCTGTGTGATCTGATCTGGGTGTTCCTGCTCCGGTAGGGGGATTGGACTGGATGATCTTTCGAGGTCCCTTCCAATCCCTAACATTCTGTGATTCTGTGATTCTGTGATTCTGTGGAGGTTACCCGTTAGATTTCATTCCTGAAGTTGGGCCTGTATGTATGACTATGTATGTGTGGCAAGGTTTTCAGGGTTCTCAGAGGATTTGAGGTATTACAGATCCTTGTTGCAGGTTCTTCACCTTTACCTCAAGCTATACCAGAAAATATTATTCTTTCCAGAATTTTCTGCTTTGTGGTGCCCAGAAATGACTACTGCTTTGACAGCAGGTTTGACACCACTTCCAAACTCAAATTTTTCTCTTCTGAAGAATTCAGCATCTCCCTGGATCTGTGGCCAGGAAAACAGGTCATCCTACACTTTCGTGTTGCTTTCCACTTCAGAGACTCACCTGATGCCTTATAAGACATCTCAATTTCTTTTTTTACTGAATGTATGAGGCTCCCTGCATTGCTTTATGTGATAAAGTGATTCTGCCTACTGATGGCTCTGCAATGCTCCGTGTGTCAGCCGAGGCAGCTCACAGCATGGGACCAGGGCTGGGGAGCAGCTGAGGTGGAAGGGCTGGTGGGAAATGAATGATGTCCCGTGGACCCTGAGCAGCACAGCAGTCCCACCTCTGCTCTGGACCCTGACCACGTCAGGTGTGTAGAGTTGTTGGGGCTGTACCTGGGAGGTGGAAAGAGACTGCTGCATATCCCAGGAAACAACCAGGTGTCCTTTGCAGCTGAGAGAGGTCTGAAAGGGCTGCATAAAATGACAGGGAAAAAAGAGAGCTGCTCCTATGGAGAAAATCTTGCTCTCCAAGAAAAGCTTACATGCAGTGACAACTCTAAGCAAACATGGGGCAGTTTCATCAGAGACGTTACAGACCCAGCAGCAGCATGTGAGCTCTCACCCAACAGTCTGATGCCCTTACAAGGACTAATTTTCTGGGCAACACTTCTCCCTTACTACGTTTTAATCAAGGTTTTGAAACATGACTGCCATCCTCTAGGTACAACTAGTCACGGTGATGTCTTGCACTGCCACTGTCTTACTGAAAAAAAATGATTTCACTCAGTGACCATCGCTAATACAGCAGGATAGCTGCACAAATTGGTCTTCTTCAGCTTTAAAACAGAATCCTATGAAACAAGGAAATAGTAAAACATAGCTTTGTGCCTTGCCCTCTGTATTTTTACACTACACAAACAGTTTAAATATGGGTAAGGCAGCAATTCTGTATATATTTACCAATGTGCTTTATTGAGGGACAGCATGTTAATGTTGCGTACCTGTGATCCCCAGCATGGCAAAGCTGTCTTCTCTTTACACAAATCACAGGATCTCTGACAACTTATCAGAGATGTCCTCCTGTCTAAAAGCTCTCCTACCTCTGTGAAGCCAATTCAATGGTATAAACACTTTTGTTTATTTTAGAGTCAATGACAGTGCAGGATCTGAATTGTTTTCCTTTTGAAATGGATAAAACCCCAACTTTCTTTCAGCTCTGTTACAGTAAATTGTTCCTTAAGTGCCAAGAAGGTTACAGTAGGTGCCTGAATATTTATAAGAAGATGCTGTGTTCTAAATACATACATTCCTGAGTGGGGGCAGATTGACATAAACACCAGCAGTTTATCACTGCATTATTCTACTGTACAAGAATTTTTAATTTATTTTTTTTTACTAACAAACAGAGTAGGACAAATGAAAGCCAGGTGGCAACATTTCTGTTTAGTCAAGAGAAGATTTCTCATAACCCTTTATTTAAATATTTCATTTGATGCAAGGAAATTATTAATTGTTCTCTAAGTAATGATCTTTGACATTAATCGCTTCCTCAAATCTGTCTTTGATTTTCCAAGAAACTACATTATTGCTTCAGGTTAACAAAAAAAACCCAAACTGTTTTCTTATTTTCCATTATACAAAATAGTGACTTGAGCATTACGGATCTATTTATTTTAACTTGATTTTAAAGCTGTCAAACTATATAACTTGTACAAAGAAATAACTGACTCTACAGAACTTTACAGAAAGGTGATATAGTCGGTTACAATTTAATCATTACAATAAGAAAGACAACTGCTGCATTAACTTTGAAGGCAACTTGAAATGGTGCCTGTACAGTACCTGCTCCTGAATGACAGGAACTCAGTAGGTGAAGTGTTCCAGGACCAGAATATCTCTTGTTTCTTTACCAGGCTGAAGGCAGTTTTTCTGCTTCCCTGCCTTCAGCAACCTCCACCATTCTCTGAAAAGGGGCTGTGTGAATTGGAAGCAGAGAGGAAAGAGGGAGGAGAAGGGAAGGTTTTGCCTGGTCTCACACCTTCCCTTCTGCCCTGACTGTGTGACACCTTGACACATGTAGCTAACCTTTCCCAGACTATGACTCAAATATATTTTCATTTTCAAATACTGATAGTTCGAAAATTGCATCATTGAACCTCAAGGTATTGGGAGCAGCAAGAGGTTTATGTCTTGGAGCAAGACTAGCTAGTTTCCTAAGTGAGCCTCTGCTTTCCTGGAGACCCAGGTCTTGACAAGAACAAATCTATAAACAATTTAAGAGACAGGGACAAATCTGTAGATTTAGATGTGAGTGTAACTTCATCACAGTTTGTCACCAGTGTTTAAGTAAGGTTGGGGAACTCTGAGGTCAGTTTGCAAAAAGACTGTGAGAAGAAAATGGGCCACCTTGCTGGCTTAATGCCCTTCCCCACCCCCCGGTAAATTCTTGCAGCCTGTGGGATCCTAGCTATGTATTCTTATCCCTGCTGGACAGCACATTCAGAAGGTGAGTAGAGAAGGCTAATTATTGGTTATTTCTTTTGGAAGTATTTGTACTATACAGGACCAAAAAAAAAAAATCTGCTGTTATTTTGTTGCTTTTTTTTTTTTTTTTTTTTTGTTTTCTTTTTTTTTTTTGTTTTTTTTTTTTTTTTGGTGGGATACGTGTCTGTGTCTGAAGTACTCCTTGTGCATTTACACTTAAGTGCAGTGCTTCAAGAGCATTCTCCACCTTAAAACTCATCCTAGTGTTTGTGTTTTTTTAAAAAATGAAACCTCTCTGTGACAATGTGGGTGGCTGGGTATGTCATAATCCTGTCATGCACTTGGGTGCCCAGTCTGCAAAGAATCTCTTAATTGTCAAGCAGGCAGGAGAATTTCTTTACCTGAATGGAAAGCAGGCTGCCTCCTTGGCTCTGGAAGATGCCACCCAAGTAGGCTGAGAGGAAAAGACCAGTAAGCCTTGCCTTTTAACTCAAAATTTTCTCTTGATGAACCATTTGATTTTGACTTGTATTGCATTGTTGTGGTTTTTCTGTTCCAGAATACGGAATACTGTGCTGTTATTAAAAACATGTCAGCAGAACCCAGCAGACGATGGTACAGAGGAAGCATTAAGCAGAGAAGGCTATAGAAAAACACTCTGAAAGTCAAAATGTGCTATGGAAAGTAGGCTTGTTTGAGTGTGTGATCCTAGGGAGTCTGCTGGGCTGCTAGACAGTGTGGGGAGCAAGAAATGCTGGGTAACTTGATGGGAGACAGGCTGTGACTGCTACTGAGTGAGTTGATCCAGATGATAAGATTTAAGATGTGTGACAGCAGTATGGCAAACTCACTGGAAAAAAGCCTGCAAGGATATCTTATAGTATCAGCCTACCAACTCTTTTTTGTTCAAAGCCAAGAAACAAATTGCCTGTGTATTCCAGCAGGACTGTGTCTTGTCTGAGGCTTCACTGTGAGAGATCTGAGCTACTAAAGTCGAAAAAGTATCTTCTAGCATTTCTCCTTCAATATTAAGGAAGGCTAAAAGCTGTATGATGGCTGTAGAGGTGGACAGATCTCAGTGTGGAATGCTTCTGGCAGGTGAATAGGGTGGTTGGTAGTTCTCTGTGGTTTTGAAGGAAGCATTGACAAATGTCAGTTATCGTTTAGACTCCATCAGCTCTGAGGAGCAGGAGCAGCTCTCAAAAGGCCAGGTAGTTTTTGTGGGTTCTGGTCTTCTCTTTTAGTGGTCAGCTCAAATTCCTCTAAGTTAGATAAAGTGAGTGGCTTTCCTAGCTTTCGAGTTGATAAGTGCCTCGACGATTTACTGTTTGTATTTTGTTTACAAAGGAAGATGAGAGCTGTTTGAACTGACAGGTACTTCAGTGAGAAAGGGATCCAATAAATTAACGGACATGGTTACAAAGATTTATCCAGATTGAAGGAGTTTTAACAATATACTTGAATTCTGTAACGTGGCAGTGAGTTATGCATTCATTGTATCTGAGCAGTTCCTTCCAGCTTCAGCACTGTGTTTCTTTGTGTCTGTTTTGCATTGTTATGTTTCTTGACAGGAGACAGACTCTGCAATAAAATATCTGTGAAGGCTGATTCTTTCCTATCCCTTGTTTCATTATGCCCCCAAAATACTTCTATAAAGACTGGTGCTGATTTGACAGAGCAGCGGCTTTACTACCAGTGGGGAGTTTTTGGACACCTACAGTTTGTGCATGTCTGCAAAATAGCATCACGTCACTTAATTTTAACTATAACAGACATTCCACATTAACAAACTATTATTTCTCTAAACTTCTAAACAACAGTCAGATAAACTTTCTAGTATTTTGCTGTTTGTTTGCAGTTGAAATGATATCCCACGTGTCATTTTAACATGCATCTGGAAGTCTCAAATATTGTCAAACAAAGCCAAGTTGGAGCATGATGGAATGTCATTAAAGAGTGAGTTTTTGTTTCACTGCCGAGGCAAAGCTATTCACTTCTCAATACTCCTCGTGGATATGGAGTAGCAGGGAATGAGACAGGCAAACCTGAAGAAAGAGCAAAACACAACCTTCCTGATAAATGTAGAATTGCAAACCACTGGAATATAGTGCCAAATTGTGGTTTACGTTGCATTGTGGCAGAGCACTGTGAGGCAGGATAATATTGCCAAGCATTAGCAACAGTCAATTCCTATGTGAGGAATTAAAAGTTATGTTGAGAAATTGTTCACATCTGTTCAAGATTCTCTATATTAATACAGCATTTTGTCTTTCTATTATAGTATGGCAGTATTTTCTCTTAAAAAATCAGCTAATTCTTCAACATACGAGTTGTGTGTTGTCATCTGTGTTGTTAGACAGGGACAGATAAAACCAAATTTAAAAGTGGCCATTCACTTCAACCGATCTTACAACCTTTTTTTGACTGCTAATGATACAATTTAACTCCCAAGAAATCAGTAGATACCAGATATTTTTCTAAGCAGTGGGCACAAGTATTAGAACTAGAGGTGATTCTTCAGGCAATCAGGAAAGGGAGAAGCCACAGCCTTACAATTTTTAGAGTCGACCACAACTTGGCCACTGAATTTGAAATGAAGATATTTCTAATAAGTCCAGAGAATAAAGTATTAGAATACACTAACTGAATAACTGAAATAGTTAGAGTTAAGGTAATTATAAGGTGGGAAGAAAAATTCCTGAGAAAAGTAACTTTGGAGTAGGTTAGGTACTACTGTGAGAGCAGCAAGTGATATGACGCACTGGTAAAGGAAATTTGAGTGAACCCTGGGAGATAAAGTGTGTGAAGACTCCCTTGCCTTTTAGGAATTCATAATGGGTAAAGGGGAAGGTGAAGAAGACAGACATGGAGACGTGCCTCAAAAGGTGAAAAGGATCAAGGGAGATAGGAAAGCAGATAAATAATCTTTGACAGCCATTTAAAAAAATGCATTAGGGGCACAGCAGTCAGCATTTTGGCACAATAAAGCTGTGTTGAGAGTCCTGGAAACTGTTGGGAGTGTGAGGGAGAAAAGTGAGAAAGCATTAAACTGATAATGAGGAAGTGAGTTTTGAAAACAAGATGGATAACAACGCTGGTACGTGGTGAAGAAATGAGAAGTGGTAGACAGAAAAGCGGGGGAAAACAATGAACTTTCTGANGGAAGAAAAATTCCTGAGAAAAGTAACTTTGGAGTAGGTTAGGTACTACTGTGAGAGCAGCAAGTGATATGACGCACTGGTAAAGGAAATTTGAGTGAACCCTGGGAGATAAAGTGTGTGAAGACTCCCTTGCCTTTTAGGAATTCATAATGGGTAAAGGGGAAGGTGAAGAAGACAGACATGGAGACGTGCCTCAAAAGGTGAAAAGGATCAAGGGAGATAGGAAAGCAGATAAATAATCTTTGACAGCCATTTAAAAAAATGCATTAGGGGCACAGCAGTCAGCATTTTGGCACAATAAAGCTGTGTTGAGAGTCCTGGAAACTGTTGGGAGTGTGAGGGAGAAAAGTGAGAAAGCATTAAACTGATAATGAGGAAGTGAGTTTTGAAAAAGGGACAGATAACAACGCTGGTACGTGGTGAAGAAATGAGAAGTGGTAGACAGAAAAGCGGGGGAAAACAATGAACTTTCTGAGGTGACCGTGGTACGTCTGCAAGACAACTGAAGACATGGGATCAAGCATAGTGCAGGGAGGGACTCGTACAGTAGCAGCAAAGGTGGTAGCTGAAACTCTGAAAAAGTAACAAGATGGTATTGAGGAGCTGACAAGAGAAAAAGGAATAATCTATGATTCTCATCTTGAAGGGTTCTGTTGCAGTAAGGCAGATAAAGAGTCTCGAGGGTCATGAAAGGAGATCAGCCTTAGGCACCCACAGAAATTGAGATAAAACTGAGTAAACTATAGGAGACCATTTGTGACATTTACTTTGCTTGTAAAAAGGGTATTTTCTTTCTGATAGTGAATGCTTTGCCTACACTAAGCAGTATTATTAGTCTCCTGAGTCTTGCAGCTATTTTGACAAACTAAAATGTTCATTTAAAAATTATTATTATTTACTTTAAATGGCAATGTGTTCTGGCTCTGTCTTTAGAGGACTTGAACATTTTCAGTCTGACATTAAGTACAATCATTATCATAACATTTATTTACTTCTTTTGTGTATGAATCCTTTTTTAGTTGTTCCGTGAATCCCTGTGGCAGTGATTGCAATGAACAAATCATATCTCCACTACAACGGCTTTTACTACAAAGAAAAACAAGTTTAACATTTAAAATNTCACTGTGGAACAAACACATTAGAAAAAAATAAGCCTTGGTGCAAACAGGTCCTAGTCCAGTGTCCTGTTGATCCTGAAATGACTTTAGGCTTGCTTAGGCCAGAGCTTAATTTAATCTATTGATAGAAATGTTTTTATGAAGTGAAATGCACAGGAACCAGAAAAACTAAGCAAGGATGCCAGAAGTATTGCAACCTCCACTGGGTACATTGCTATCCAGAGTGATATAATGGTAGTGAGTATGTAATAAACACCTAGTTAACTGATATAAACTAACTGCACGAGACCAGCATATTATATAGCATGAAGCCAAATGAATGATGTAATAAAGGATCAAGTTTAGATAAAAATATCGACCTTACTATTTGGATATTTACAGCATTGCCAAACTCAAATGCTCAGAACGAGTGTTTTGAATTTGACTTAATCATGGTATCTTTTTTAAGAAATGCAGGATGTATTTCTGAAAATATTTTCAGGGTTGGGACTTTTTCTTGATTTTTTGTGTTTAGTAAGAAGAAGCCACATTTTGAAGTTTTTCTGTACAGTCATTACAGACTGAAAACTTCATAAAAAATGGACAAGATTCTTATAGAACCCCAAGAATTTCAGAGCAAGGACTTCAGATAAACAGTGAAAAGTTATGAAACTCGCCATGAAATCTTGAAAGCTTGCAGCACCACTTCTGAGAGATGTTGTTTTCCATACATACATTCAACCTTTTAAAGTATGATAACACCAACTTCAAGGCTGGTAGAACAAGCCCTGCAAGCAGGGATGTGCTGTATCAAAAAATCAAATAACCTCTGAATACAACCAAGGGTAAAATTAGTCTGGCAATGGAAGTCAGTGGACTCTTTTTCATACTTCATGGCTTGATTGGACAGTCAAGGCAACATGTAACATGATATACCGTTATGCCCTGGATTAGCTCTATTTTCCTTTTATTTTACTGTCTGTTCAAATTACACCTCTACAACTTCACTTTTTCATGTCACTTGTTCTAGTCAAGCCCAAACAGAGGAGACTTAATCCAATTGACATGTGTACTAAAAGCACATACTGAAAGAAAAACGAGACGGTCAGCATTAATATCACTGATTTCCAAGCTTGTCAGCTCTGACCCATGCTACCTTTCATGGAAATCTTTGTAAATTACTCTGGGTAACGAAATATTTAAAAATCACATTACAGAAGTTGCCAAGAGGGTGGGATGTACCCAACATTTAGTTGTCATTTTCAGTAAATTTCCATTTTATCATAGTGCCCACAATTCTACTCGGGTTCTGAGTGTACAGTAACCACAAGGATGTCCAGAGAGGCATGCAGTGAGGTTTTGGGTTTTGTTTTTTCTTTTGTGTGTAGTGCTTTTTTGTTATGTGAATATTTGAAAAGCACATTGAGTTCTTTCTATGAGTACATTTGTGTTTAAAAGGCTCTGCCAGCCAGGGGATGCTGATTGCATTGGTAAGAATCATGATGATCAACATAAAAAAAAAAAAAATAAAAAAATAAAAGGAAAACAACCTGGATTTGGATTTTTAATGTATTTTTTAATTAAAGAATTCTTTGTGCTTCGTCATTGACATAGTCAAAACCCGAGATTTATTAAGGCATTAAATATGAACTGGGTTTTTTTATTCAACTTTTTCCTACTATTTCCACTACTCTTCAGAATAAAAAGCATCCTAAAGACGTCTAAAACTGAAAAACCATAAGTTGCAGACTGTTTTTCCTTTATGGAATAAGGAGATTAGCATTTATCACAGGAGGAGAAAAAGCAACTAATATAGTGCTTCTTAATTACATATATATTTATAAAAAACAACAAAAGTACTCTAAGTGAACTACAAAAACATTCCCTTGGCCTGTTTATTAAAGATAAAGTTCTGTGCTTAAGAACCACATATTGAGAGCCAGACATTGGGTTTTATTTCTGCAAGAGCTGGTCCAGTTATTTCTGATTAGTTGCTGAGAGATTTTAGAAACTATCAGATAAATTTATCCAACATTTGCTTGGCTGACTCTCAAGGAGAGGATCAAGACAGGAAATGGAGAACACCAGTGATAAACTATTACCAGGAACATTTTGAAGCTGGCAGACTCTCAAAATCATGTTTTACTGAGAGTCAGATGAACTGCATATTATATACAGTCTCTGGAAAATGAGCTAGATGAATGCATTCTGTGCTGTGGTCCCCAAGTTTCAGATGAAATGTGTACTGAATCTGCGTGCTTTCTGCTGGGTATTTTTGATGGTAAGCAGTCATACTGTGAGATGGCTCCAAACAAGTTTCCAACATTAAAAGCCATGCTTTTTCTGGAAGTATGAAGAGCACACTGAATCACCTGAGCAGGATTCACATGTTGAAAAAGGCTGGCTCAGTGATGTCTACTTGCATAATTCTGATTTTTCTATTTATCGGTAGCTTATCTTGTACTGTTAACCTAAGAGCTAACATCACTTTTATTGCTAATATAAATGTAAATTTTCTTTCAGGAATAGCTTATTAAGGTTGTTTTAGTAAATTGCTTGTACCTAAGTATTCCAAAAGTCTGCCTTTCTCCACGTGCCCAAACGGTAATCCCTACTTCAGAATATTACCTGTTCACCTTGTCTCCACAAAAATGTTCTTATGGCATGCTTAATTCATATTTTGCCACCACATGCCAACACAGTGGGTAGAAAATATGATAGCAAGGAGACATCTCTGTGGCATTTATTGCATGACAGATACTATAATTTCAGCTGAAACTGTGATTAGTGACAACAGAATTGCATCTACAGAAAAAAATATTAGGAAAAATTTTTATTAAGTAGAAAAGCATCTATCTTATCTATACCAAAACAAAATTATTTTAATCACTAATAAAATCTGTAACATCATCTCTAACATAAACAAAGTGATAGGAAAGAGAAACAAACCAACTACGTTGTGGGAATTATAGACACTTAAATGCACATTCTGTTGCTAAATGAAGACTTGTTTCAAATGTGGCTTTCAAATGAAGTTTGAGACTAGCTTAATCCAAATTGCTATGTGTCATTTACAATATCAGATCCACTTAAAGGATGTTAGATTATATGCTACAAATAATTTTCAATTAACATTAGTTAATATAATAATGAGCTTCTTAGTTGTTAGAGTAAGTTATTTGTGCAAGCTAAAATTATCAAACAGAAAAGCTATAAATTGCCATGAACTAGTAAGTCAAGCTTTCCATGCTGCTATTAAGCAAGAAGAAGGCTTTAAGTAAAACACTTTATTAAGACAGTCACATTTCATAGCTGAGCTGTCAGTGTAGAAATTATTATGTTTGACAAAATAATCACCCTCATTGGGTTTTCTTTTCTGCAAATTTCATACTGCTCTGGAGAGGTACTCAGAAGCTAAAGCAGTGGCATTGCACCAGGTCATTACTGGGATACTATGGTTTTTAGGAGGTTACAGGTGCATGCATATTGTGGATGGGAGAACAGCTACAGAATAGATTAGCATGATATAAACAGATAGATAGAAAGCAGAGACATCTTTGGCAAAACGCAGCTCCTGACAAGGAAAGACTAGATGACTGGTCTACTCACGAGGGCCGTACAGTGCTTTCAGTTTTGTTAGATTCCTGTTGATTCCATAGTTCTTTATGTTAAAAAAAAAATGGAAATACTATCTGGGCAAACTGTTGAATTTTGGAGTGGATTGGAATAATAAAAAAAAACATAAAATGCCTTCTTCTTGATGTGTGGAAATTTAGTTTATCTGTTTTTCTGCTGTGGGATCCTCATGAAGAGTGAAAAATTCTGCGCATGTCTGGCTTCGGGTTTTGCCAACATGCACTGTGTCTCCAACCCCCTCTTAAACCTATCATGAGCTTGAATGCATATCTTGGCCTGGGCCCTCTGAAGTCAACCTATGTCTCTGTTTCCATCTGGGATTTCACCAGGAAGTGCTTGAAGTGCCAAGCTGTAGGCTGATACCATGAGATTTGCAGACCTGAGAAATTCTGATAAGCCCATCCAAGCTTTGAACCTCCAAACCTTTTGAAGTGTGCCTGTCATGAAGTGCACCTCCACTGCTGTCTGCAGACAACACTGCCACAGGAATGGAAACAGATCTCTGCTTTGAAAAGCTCCCGTGGGTGGCTTAAAGACAAATGAATAAATAGAGCTATATATGGAAATATAGAGTCTTTTGGAGAAACACTCTGTCTCTTTACACACTTGTGTATTTCCCTGCATCCATGATGACAACAAAATCTGATAAAATGAGTTGATTTCCTGCTCACACCTGTATTTTCATGGCAGTTGGTGTGAGCAGTGATGTGTTCTTTAAACATTAATTTCTCTGTTTACACAGTCAAGCTGCTGTTGTTTACCACTTTCCCATTACGCTGGTCAAGGGTGTATATTTTAGGGAAAATCCAGCAGTAGCCAGAAGCTGCTGCAGTAAAAGGAAGAGTGAGGAACTGGCAGGCTTTAGACAGAGGTTCAGTGTGGAGCAGACCATGCACCCACTCAATGTTTCTGAAGTCTGTCAGCTGTGTCTGCTATGTGTAAAGGCACGCTATCATGAGACCTGCTGGTTTTAACAATGAAAAATAAAAATACTTCAGGAAAGTATACAAGGATTGGGAAAGCTTAGGGTAGTATTTCCTCTTGCAAATCTTCCCAGTTTCCAATAGTCTTTGAAAAGGGTATTTACTAAATGTTGCATAGACATTGTGTAGTCTTGTTTAATGCTCCTACAGACATTCCTCACAAAGTGTGGGTTCAAATGCCTCTTCCTAGGGGACAAAATCTTATGGCAAATAATTCTGTGAAGTCTGAAATTGCCTACAATTATACATCACCTACAACCTTTTCTGGGAAAAAAAGGCCTTTTCCTGGGAAAAAAAAATGGCTAATCTTTTTTTTTTAAGCCTTTTGCTTAAAAATTTTGTTTGCTGCCTTTTGTATTATGAGAAACACTGAACAATCATTATCCATTTTCTCCATAAATGTCACCATTTTACTGATCCAAGAGTGAAGAACAAGTTTCAGGTAGATCTACATAGCAGCTTTCCAATACCTAGAAGAGATGACAGACATATGTTGAAACAAGAAATTATCAGATGGTATACAAGGAAAAGCTTTTATACCATGAGGACAGTGGGGCAGTGGAAGAAGATACCCAGGGAGGCTGAGCAGTTTCCATCTCCAGGGTTTTTTCAAAATCTCATCAGATAAACCCCAGAGCTCACCCCATTTGAACAGGTGGTTGGACTAGAGACCTCGTGAGGTCTCCTCTGAACTGAGTTTTTCTGTGATCCTGTATCATACCCTCTGCTAGCTTTCTCTTTTCCAAAGAGAATTGTCCTTCCTCATACAGAAATTACTGTCTACCTTTGATCATTTTTGTTGCAGTTCTACATTTTACTGTGTCATTTTTCATACAGGGCGACCAGAACTGCACATGCTTTGCAGGAGAATGTGCACTGAAGATTAATGAAGTGCATAAAGATGTTTACTGCTTTGTTCATCAGACCTTCAGGAGTACATTTGTCCTAGTCTATTTACCTTTTTGACTGGACCTCACTATGGAGTCAATATTTTCAGAGGATTATATCTTATCCATCATCTGTGGGTAGACGAAGACCTGTCAAATGGTCACAGCAAATTTAGAACCCATTACTTTGTAGATACATTTAAATCTGGTTTTGCTCATGTCTATTACTTTGCACGTATTGGCACTGGTTTCCATCTATTATTTAATATTAACTCTTCTTGCAGTACTTGCAGTAGGATAGTTTTGAACTAAACTGATTTTTTTTGTATTATATGAAAGTTTCATTGCAGAGTGAACAACAATGCAAATTATATAGAATCATATAACAAAATCATGGAATGGCCTGGGTT